>WHYT01015546.1:117681-144281 GCA_009806455.1 Tetrax tetrax | reverse complement strand
GTGGTGGGTTTTTTTTTTTGGTTGTGTGATTTGTTTTGTTTTTCTTTTTTTTTAAATCTTCTGAAGGCACCATGTGCCAGACGCCCGAGGCTCCTCGGGCCAGCCCCTGCAGTTGCCATTTCACCATTTCAGACACTTTTTACCCCAGGACAGTCTCGCACAGAAGCGAGGAACTGCTTTTGTGGCTTCCTTGGATTAATTTGGCCCTATTGAGAAAACTTTTTTAAAAAAAAGAGCAGAATTGGCTGCTTTTGCCTGAACAATAACAACCGTAAACCGTTGGCCTGTTTTATTAGAGAACGTTTAGCAAATCCAAAGCAGATTTGGAAACGGCGGCGTTGGAGGGCACTGTTCCCCTCCTCCCCCTGTGCCCCCCGCTTGCCCCGCTGCTCCCCAGCCCGGCGGTCGCTCAGGGCTGAGCGTTGCGAGGGGCAGAGCTGGGGCCGCCGTCGCGTTGCGGTGCCGTGGCGTTGGGCGAGGGTCCCGTGCTGGGCGAGGGTCCCGTGCTGGACGAGGGGTGCGGCCCGGAGAACCAGCTCGTCTGAGAGATGGGGAGAGGAGGAGGCGATGGGGAAGGAGACCCCCGCACCCCAGGGCCTTCCAGAAGAGCGGTGCCGGGGTTTGCTGCTGGTTGGAGACATCTCGGCCGAGCTCCCAGCGTTCTGCAGCCGAATTCCTGTTCAATTTCCTCGTCGTTTTCTTGAGGGCTGTGAATTCCTCCTCCTGCGGGTTTCAGGGGGTGACTTGATTTCAGCAGGGCTGAGCCGCGGTAAGGACTGATTCTGGCTTTCAGGTTTGCCCTGAAAAATGTCGGTGGGATCCAGGTCTGGCGAGCCGGAGGACAGAGGCACCTCTGTCCCGGCCGGTTTGCGGCGGCGAGGCGGGAGCGTGGCGGTGGCCGACCTCGCGCCGGGGCAGGGCGAGGAACAAGGCGGCTTTGAGCTCCCTCCGACCCACGGTGCCGTGCCGCTCCTGCCGAGCATCCCACCGGCCCGTGGGTGCCAGTACCCTTAGCTCTTCCCCCCGCCCCCATCCCAAATTTTCCACTGCCCTCCTCAGCATCGCCCCTGACGCCGACCAGGCACGCAAACGGAACAGGGGATGGCATCGAAGGAGGTGCCACATCCGAGGTCCCCCAGCACCAGGCTGGGTTTGCAGCTCGGAAAACATCTTCAGTGGGATTTTTGGGATGGGGGTGGGTTTGTCCCAAGTCCCTCGAGCAAGTGCTCTTTGCAAGGACACTGTCAGTGGGGGCCGTGGGGGCTGGCCTGGCAGACAGCGTTGCTTTCCCTGGGGAGCCGATGCTTCCTCGAGGGGTTCGTGCCAAATCCTCGCCTCCGGGACAGCCGGGAAGCTGGAGTGGGGCTTTTGGCAGGAGGTTTGTGGCTCCTCAGTGGGATGTCGCTGCCGGCTGCCTCGTCTCTGCTCCCACGCGCCTGTCTGGGGGAAACTGAGGCAGCAGCTCCCATCCCGCCGTGGCCGTGGGTGGGGTGAGGTCCCCGCGTCGGTGCAGGGACGTGGCCCTGCCGCTGCTCTGCACCCACCCGGTGCCCTGCGCAGGACCAAGCGGAGCTGCCGCCTCGGCGAGGGGAGGGAGCGACAGGGACCCAGGGAAGAATTTACAGCCTGGAAAACAAACAGAGCAGCCTTTGCGTGAAGCTCCCTCCCTGTTCTCCTCTTTGCAATGGAAATAGCGTGTTGCACAGCAAATGCAGCTCCCAGAAATTATAACTCGGTCTCCTTTGGATCGTTTGGGAGCAGGAGAGGGGAGCGGAGGTGCGGGCTTTGCTGGGTGGCTGGCAGGGCGCAGGGGCTGGCTGGGGGTCTCGTTCCCTCGCGTTTGCAGCGTCAGCAGCCGGCCAGGCGGGACTGGGACGGGGCGGCGGGGAGACGAGACGCTGCCTTGCGCAAGAGTGACAAGAGTGGGAAGCGAAAGAGATGGAACCTTCCGTGCAAAACCGTTGCCTTTCCTCATGGCACCCGTGGCGGAGCGGTGGCCGCAGGAGGTTTGCCCTGGGAAGGTGCTGCCCCAGGACACCTCGCTGGCACGCGGGACGGTGTGCTCAGGCGTGGGGTTCCGGTGGTGGTTGAAGCCGCGTTGCAGTTTTCTCTCCCCCACTTTATTTTTGGATGGATTTTGCACCTTTCTCTGCAGGGCAGAGGCACTCTCCTGCCTCCCCTCTTCCTTAAATATTCTCCGGTTTTGTCCCGATACGAAAGCAAACGGCTGCTGAGGGGCTGGAATTGCTGTCTGCTAAATCATCTTTTCCAACCGATAAATCCATAGCAGGAGAGCGGCTGCGGTGCCTCGGCGGGTGCTTGGAGAACGGCAGCCAAGGGCCGATGCCCGCGTCGGCGGCGTGGCCGGAGCTCCCGGCGCCTCGCGCCCTGCTCGGCTCCATCGCACGCGGCCGATTCTCGGGTGGGAGCAGGAGCGTGCGGCGGCTGCCGTCATAGCCCACTCGAGCCCGTCCCGACCCCAGCCATTTCCTCAAAGTTTGGTGTTTTGGGTTTTTTTTTTAAGCAATTTGTAAAATTTTGTTCTTCACGTGCGGCCGAGGAGCAGGATTTTAATTAATTTGAACTGTGCTGAGACTGCGGAGCGTCGACATTTTTCTCATTCTTAAGATTGCTCAGAGCCCAAAAGGGAACCACACAGATGCTCTTTCTCTTAAAGGACCCATCTTTAATTAATTAAGGATTAGAAAATGATTAGTGGATTGACTTGCAAATTCTTGGGAGTACTTTTTAGCCCAGGAGCGAAGGTTGGGATGTTTTTGGGGGGCACAGGGTGTTCTTCAAGCACCACGTTCCCTTCATCCCCATCCCGGTGAGAGCTCAATCCTGCGCTGCGCCACGTGCCAGCGCAGCAGGGACATAAATGGGATTTTCCGTGTGAAACGGCCCGTTTGCAGGATGGTGCTGAGACCAGGAATGGGGAGATCGAGCCCTTTCCTCCACCTGAACCCCGATACGGCAACTTTGGGCTCTGCAGGGAACAGCTACGTTTACCCATCTTGCCCGTGAGCAAAGAGCACCTGGTGAGAAAAGCTTTGTGTTAAACATCATTTTAATTAAAAAAAAAACCCCAAAAAACTACCAACTGTAGGACAGTGGGGGCTGATCCTTGCTGTGCAAATGTGCCTGGTCTCGGTGGAAAAGGGGAATCCTCTGTCCTGTGCAATGGGCGTTAGTGATGGAATGGTGCTGGAGAAACAAGGGAGGAAAAATCTCTGGATCTTTGTTTTAGACTTCTGTTCTTTAGGAGTTTCTTTAGTAGTGTTGAAAAATGTGGTAGTCCTCAGCCAACTCTGCTGGAACCAAATCTATGGGGCCGTGTGGCAGGGCCATCCCACACGTCGCATCCTGTCCCTGGACGTGGCCGCGACTTTGCTGGCCAGGGGGTTCCGTGCTGCTGGGGGGTGATTTTTCCCCCAAATCAGGGGCAAAGCGGTGCCAAGATTTGGTGGCGGGATGAGAAGATGCATGTTGGACAGGACATTCTCAAGGAGCCCAGCCGCCACGGCCCAGGAAGGATCGTCTGGCTGGGGGCAGCCAAGGGAGCTCCAGCCTTGGCCGCTCCCCGCTGCGCTCTTGGTGGGTGCGTTGTGCTCCGCCGTCCCGGCCGGAGCCCGTCGGATGGATGGCGCTGCCTTCCTGCCCCTGCATTCCTGGGGAGTCAACAAACCTGGGATTTCCACCTCTGGCTGTGTACAGCCGCTGCGACGCTGGAGCCTGGAGAGGGTCAGGGAGAAATTTTGGGAAAATTTCCATCCTTCCGTGCTTTGCTGGGTACCAGAGGGTCTCCCTTGTCCCCTGCCATGGCCGCGGGCGAGACGCTTGAGCTGACGAGCATCCCTCGTGGAAAATGGCTGGGCCTTTATCCGTCTGCATCCTGGGCAGGCTGCGGGGAGAAAGGGCTTTTTAGCGTCTGCGGAGAGGCTGGAACGCGGAACGTGGACCCCATCCAAAATCCTCGCGAGGCAGCAGAGTGAGCAGGGTGGTAGGTCGCCGCCAAGTAAGGAGCTCGTCTCGTACGGCTCCCACCGTATAAACAGCTTCTCTCCGCGCTGCCGGGCCAGCCAAGAGGAGTTTCTCGGCTCCGAGCGCAAGTCCTGCTGCTTCATACCTCCAGCCAGGCCACCAGGAGCTTCGCTTTCATGAGATCGACTCCTTGTTCTCAGAGGTTTCTTTAAAAAAAAAAAAAAAAAACAACCCAACAAACCAACAAGATCCCTCTTTTATTCTGGAGCTGGGCTTGGAGCGCCCGGAGCCACTTCTGGCCAGACCCAGCCGAGCCACGGGGATGTGCTGGGCCGGCGGGGGCCTGGGAGATTTCTGGCAATGTGGCTGTTTTGATGCAAACCGCTGATTTGGGAGCATCGGAGCCGGGGGTTGGTGCCTGCCACCAGCTCCGGAGCAGGCAGGGGCAGGGCCGGCGCCTGCTCCTGAACCAGAAGCTCCCGGAGTGCCCTGGGGCTGCTGATACCGTCTGCGTTTCTCTCCTTTTTAATGTTTTTTTTTTTTTTTTAATGTGAATTTCCTCTTTAAGGGGTTGGGTAGAGTTTATCGATGCCCGAATGCTCGGGGGGAGGTGGGGCAGCGGTGCCCTCCCTGCGGGCCGGGGCTGCTCTCGTACCCCACGGTCGATGGCAGCAGGGATGCTCCAGCTCTGCTGTCGGGAGCTCCCGTGGGTACAGCTGCTGCTTTTCTTATCACCCCTTCCCTTTCCCGAGCCCGGGAGGGAGGCACAGGCTCCTTCCTCGGGCCAAAATCCACTCCTCTTCATGGCCACGGCCGTGCTTTTACTCTTCTCCACGCCGACACCCGGGGATGGCATCGCCCGCGCCTGGGCTGGCTGCTGGGGGTGCGGATGCCGGCGGGGGTAACACCGGGCTGCCCTGGGCTTGCCAGGGAGGGAGTTTCCTCCAGGGGAATATTTCATCCAATAATACGGAATTTTAAGATGGAGCTGGGAGCTTTTCTGTGCCCCTGCAGCATCCATCAGTGAAGCTGGCTGGGCGTGGTGCTGCGCTCTCAAACGTCACCAAAGGGTGAATTTTTGGCCTGGATCTCTCCCCATCCCGGCGATTCCTTCCCGTCCTTCAGGGCTGCGTGAGCTGAGCCTGGCAGGGGCTCGTTCCGTCCGGTGAAACCCTCCTGTATTCAACGAGCAACGCTTTTAATCTCTTTTTCTGTTGTTTTTTATTCCAGGGGGGTTTGCTTCTCTGTTGCCCATCTTCCCCACAAGCCTGGTGCGTTCCCATCTTGTTTATCGAGCGCGAGGCGCTGCTTTCGTCCAGTGCCGCCGCGCGGGTTTGGGAGCTGCCGCTCGCCCTGGGGCAGCGAAAACGGGCTGAAAAGCCGGTGGTTTGGATCGGGTGACTTGTGGCTGCTGTCCCCTCTTTTCCCAGGTGAAACTGGGAGGTTGAGGCTGAAAGGAGGTTTTTTTGTGCACCACGTGAGCGAAGGGTGGATTTCTTGCTGCAGGATGTTACGGGTAAGGCTTTGGCATGGGCTCACAAATGCGAATGAAGGCGTTCGTTGGCAGGTTTGCTTTCTTTGCGTGGGGGTCTGTGGCCCCCAGGGAGGCTCTCGGAGCCTGATGGAGCCCAGTTTGCTGCCGTGGCTGAGGCACCGCGCTGGGCTTTTGAGGATTTGCTGCCTTTGCTGGGTGGTTTGGAGCAAACCACGTCTGCAGCCGTGCCTGCGGTGCAGAAACCTGTGAGGAGCAGGGCGTGCTCATTGCTCTGTGTGTGCTCAGCCTCCTGCGTGAGGGGTTTGGAGCCAGGTTTTCTTGGGACACTGCAAATAAAAGGTGATCCTGAGGGAGAGCAGCGGGTGGGGAGCACCTTCGCCAGGGCGGCTGCAGGATGGCGTGGAGCCCCAGAGCAGCGTGAGGGCTCTGCCGTCGGACGGGTGCTGTGATGAGCCTGGCAGAGAAGCCAAGGGGGTGGCAGGAGATGCGGGCGCAGAGCTGGAGCGGCACTGCCACGCTGGCCCCGGCGTTCGCTTTCGGCTGCTGTCGGATGAAATTGCGACCTGGAGGTGCTCCAGCCTGGGATAACTGTGACCGGGGTCCAGGTGTAGCTTCAGCCTGTCTTAAATTTGCTCCTGTCTTAAATTTGCAATGGGAGGGTGACAAATGCAATGGAGCAGAGTTGCTTTGGGTGCCCTGGTGTGGGTGGCTGGGCTGGGATGTGCTTGGGGTAGGGTGGTGCCGAGGACACCCGTCCATGCCGTGCCGTAGTGCTTCCTACGTCTGTCACCACCCACGGCCACCTCTGTCCCCTGGAGCCTCCTCGTCCCCTCTTGCCTCTCATCCGGTGCTGCCCACATTCCCCAAAATTGTAGGTTGTGAAGCTTTCCTTATTTACCGTGTGGTGATGAAGCTGTCGTGGGAAGGGTTGAGCTGAGTTCCTTGCAGTTCAGACTTTCTGCTGCCTAAAAACTTGGGTTTTTTTATAAAAAGAGGATCTGGAGCCAGAGTGAAGTGTAAAAGTCCCTCGAGGGCTGCCCCAAAGGGTTGCAATTTCTCTGTCTCCACAGCGTTCAGTCGCCAGAGCCAAGGCCGATTTCTCCCGCTGGGCCGGAGTGCAAGCATCCCGGTGTTTTCCCAGTGGGAGAGGAGAGCATTTCCTCGGGCAGAGCCAATTTCTTGCTTGCAGCCCTCAGCTCCCCACCATCCCCACCATCACCTGAGGAGCATCTCTGAGAGGAGTCACCCAAATCTGTGCCGCGGCTGTGGAGGGCAGCGCAGGAGAGGGACAGGGACGTGCCCGGTCCTGCTGGGATGCTCCTCTGGAGCTGTCTCCTGTGGGGGTTGGTTTTGCTCAGTGGGATACTGGGCTGGGAGAAGGGATTTGTCGATACAAACTGGCCCCATCCCGCCCAGCTCCACATCCATCTCGTCTGTTGGTAGCCGAGCGGGAGCAGCGTGAGTTCGCTTGGGCTCTTGGTTTCGGCGCTGAGCATCGGTGGTGGAGCTGGAGCCGGCCGCAGCCAGGCTGATGCTCAGCAGCACGTGCAGCCGAGTTTCCGAGGCTTCTCCGCAAGCGGAAGCTGGGAGAGGGTTGGGAAGAGCCTGGAGACAGTTGGGAAGAGCCTAGATTTGGCAGGAGCAAGGAGCACCAGGCAAAAAAAGACTGTCAGTCCCATGAGGAGCCATTTCCTCTGTAGGCATCAAAGCCCGTCGAGCTTGGCCGTGCTGAGGGGCTGGGGAGGCCGAGAGCTCCTTTCCGTGCGTCAGGGGCCGGACCAAGCGCCACTGCCAGTGTCGTGGACACCAACGGGGGTCAAGTCAGCTCCAAATTCCCTGTGAATAAGTGAAAGAAAAGGCTGCGTTGGGTGAAGCGCAGCATGCTGACGTGCGTTGAGCTCGTGGTGGTTGTCCCCCCGGCTGCAGCCTCGCTGGGAGCAGCTCCCGGCCGGCGGCGCGCGGCGGTTTGTGCGAGGGGAGAAGATGGGAGCGCTGGGGAGGCGCAAGGGCTGAGCCGGTGCTGAAGCTTTCCCGTTCCTCCAGGGCTCCTGCCTGCTTCCATCAAAGGGGCCGCGGGCTGAGCCGCCCGCAGGGTGCGGAGGCAGCCCAAAGCCTTTAGCCTGTAATTTCCTACCTCCAGCTCCTCTCTTTTTAGAGTAAAATGATATTTTGTGCTTTTCTGGCCCCGGGGATGCCCCCTCCAGTCTGGACAGCTTCCTCTGAGCATCGTGCCATGTCACCCTTGCGCAGTGCCGCATGGCGCCAACGCGGTACTGAGCGCCCCGATGCCGACTCCCTGTGCTGGCTCCAGGGTTTTTCCAACGCACTGTTAATTTTTCTTTTTTTTTTTTTTTGCAAAGCCAGATAAGCAGAGAAGGGTGTCCCATTGCTGACCCCTGCTGCCAACGGCCGCGGCAGCGCTTGCGATACGGCAGGTTTTTCTGTACCCGGTGAAAAAGGGCCGGTGTTTGGCTCCTTGCAAAGCACTGTGGCATCAGCCCATGACCCAGAGAGGTCTCATCCTGCCTGAGCGCTGGTACGGGGTCCAGCGGATTGCGGCACTGGTGCTGCGTCATCCAAGAAGTGCTTAAAGACCCTGTCTGGGTGGTGGGCCCAGCGTCCCTCACTGGGTGTGGGAAGGGGAGAGCGATGGGCTGGGTGATGCTGTCGGTGATGCTGGCGCGGTGAGATGGGTGTTTGGTGGGGGGATGAGCTGCTGTCCTGATGTCCGGGTCAGGATGAAGCCAGCTCCAGCTGGGGAGACAGGAGCACCAGTGTAAGGGGCCTGGGCTTCAGCCAGACAAAGTCAGCCCCATCTGAATTTTAGCTTTTTTTTTTTTTTTTTTCTTCCCTCTTGCTGTGATCTGAAAAATATTTTCCAAGAAATTCAACATTTCTTTTTCCAGTCACTGCCTTTTCCTGTTGCACGTGCACAGAGTCTGCTCCCCACAGATCACCGTGCAAGCGGGCGTCGCTTTTGTTTCTTTGAGGTCATCGCTGATGTCATCTCGGCCAGGGAACAGGCCTTTTACATCATTTCTCTTCTGGAGCCAGGTTAATGCTGAAGCTCCAAAATAAAATGGGGGTGTCCTCCTTCCTCCATTTCTTTTTTTTCCTTTCAGAGGCAAGTTAGAGAAGTTCTCTGAGCGGAGCTGTTTGGTGCTTGAGTGTGCCGGCACTGCCTGTAACAACATGGCTGGGGCAGGGTGAGGTTGCGGGGGAATAGGAAATGAAAACCTTTTCAGCCCAAAAAATTCACACAATGGCAAAAAAACCAAAGCAAACCCAAGCTAAATATAGCAGGGCCTGTGAGTTCGCTTTGACTTGTGGTGGAGGAAAAATGGGTCACTCTTCAAGCAAACAAAAAACCCGACAGAAGCCGTGCTGTCGATGTGCTGCTTTGGGCAGCGTTTTGCTGGGGCACGGGGGCAAGGAGCGGCTGCGCGGAGCCCTGGGGGCACCTTTTTAGCTTAGAAAGAAGCTTTGGAGGAAATAAAGGAAGTTTTAAAAATGACACGTCAGCTGGAGCAGCGTGTCCCACTGCAACGTCCTGGCTTTGCTGGTCTGTACAGGTTTTGAGATGGATTCGCGCGCTGGGGGGGTCCTCGGTGGTGCTGGGGGCTGGGGGATTTCTGGGGGGTTGCAGGGTTGGGCCGTGGCAGCGGGCAGGACCGTGGGACGTGCATCGTGCCGGGGTTGAGATCAGCCTTTCTCCCCTGTGCAGCTGCGCTAGCGCTTTGTCCGCTGGCAGTGATTCCCCTCGCTCCGCTCCCGCCTCCCAGCGCCTGGGCTGGGATTTCGGAGGGTCTGGAGCTGCGCTGGTGGGAGCTGCAGCTGCGTGCAAGTGTTTTCCATCACGCCCTGTTCACGCGATGGGAGACCTTCCCCCAAAGCTCCTCTGCGCCGCAGTTTTTTCTAACAGGTCCCCAAATACCCATAAAAATGATGGATGCACTCTCTGCTTCCCTGCTCCGCGTTTCTCCACCCCGAGCAGATGGCCGGTGCCGAAGCCGTTGGCGTGGGCTCCTCCGGCGCCGGCGTGGGGCTCGTTGCGATGCCGTGGCAGGGTGCTGCCGATGGGAACTCGGTTTTAAGCAGCTCTGATGATGCTGTTAGAGCAGGCGAGCTCTCTGCCCTGGCTCCGATGCCCAAAAGCCGCTTGCTGGTGCTGGATGGGGATGCCACGAGGCTTCAGCTGGCTCCGGATGTGAACACCTGTCTGTATCACCCTGCCCGGAGCCCGTCACCCCAAGGACAGGCATCGGGGCAAACCCGGGCTTATTTCCGCAGGGAAGCGGTGATCCCCGGCGTGCCGGGCGCTGCGCGCAGCAATGCACCCCAAAACTGGAGTGCGTAGCGAGGGAGTGGAGGCAGGGCTGGAGGCGATGCGTGGCACAGATGCCGAATCCCCAGTGCTGATTTAACCCTTCCCCCCTGTTTTTTCCCCAGACTCCAAAGTCTTCCTCATCTACAACGCGGGCGCGCCGGGCTGCCTGGAGACCAAGGACTCGCTGGTGAGACTCACCAAGGGCTGCAACGCCAGCGACCCGGCCCAGCAGTGGAAATGGGTCTCACGAAATCGCCTCTTCAACGTGGGGGCCATGCAGTGCCTGGGGGTGTCGTGGCACGGGGCCAACGCCACGGCGGGGCCGCACGCCTTGGCCACCTACGAGTGCGACCGCGAGTCCGTCAACATGCGCTGGAGCTGTCGCGGCCTTGGGGAGCAGCTCTCCCAGCATCTCGGCACCCGTGCGGGCAATTCCTCCGTGGACAGGGGGGACCAGGCACGTGGCTCGCAGTGGAGGACGTTCGGCACCGAGGAGGATCTGTGCTCCGTGCCGTACTCTGGTAATGCCTCCTTGGGTGTCAGTATTACCCCGTAACACAAACTGGCCCCGAAACGTGAGCTGAGGCCGTGGTGCTGTGGCGGTTGGGTCCTGCCTGGGGAGCTCAGCTGCAAAACCAGGCAGGATCAGGCCAATGGGGAGCAGGTGGCCTCTGGGCACCCCATTAGCCCCTGTGCCGGGCCAGCTCGCACACCTCACCCCAAACTTCGCTTCAACCCCCCGTAGATGCAGCCTCAAGCAGGGGCTCCTCTTTTCCCGCAGAGATTTACACCATCCAGGGCAACTCGCACGGGAAGCCGTGCACCATCCCCTTCAAGTACGACAACCAGTGGTTTCACGAGTGCACGAGCACAGGGCGGGAGGACGGCCATCTCTGGTGTGCCACCACCCAGGACTACGGCAAGGACGAGCGATGGGGCTTCTGCCCCATAAAGAGTAAGTGGGGGTGACGCGTCCCACGGGGAAAAGCAGGAACCCCATGTCCATCCCTCCCGGCAGCTTCCCTGCCTCTCCCCTTCCCTCCTGCCTCATCCCTCCTGCGAGCAGCCTGCAGTGCCGGAGCAGCACAGGTTATTGGGGTTTGCTGGGTTATTGGGGTGTTTTGCGGCATGGATGGGGCCGCGTTGGGTGCTCACCCTGCTCATCCACCCCCCCAGGCAACGACTGTGAGACCTTTTGGGACAAGGACCACCTCACCAACAGCTGCTACCAGTTCAACTTCCAGTCGACGCTGTCATGGCGGGAGGCCTGGAATAGCTGCGAGCAGCAAGGGGCCAACCTGCTGAGCATCACCGAGATCCACGAGCAGACCTACATCAACGGTGAGGCGACGGCAGCCTGGCTGCATCCCCACCCTCCTCACCCAAGGCAGAGGTGGTGGCACCACGGCCGTCGTCGGTGCCAGGTTGCTCTGCCTGCCCCAGATGGTTGGTTTGGGGATGGTGGCAGGCTGGGGGTTGAGTAGGGGTCAGAGGGACTCATCCTGCTCCTCTGTCTGTGTTGATCCCAGGGCTGCTGACGGGCTACAGCTCCACGCTCTGGATTGGGCTCAATGACCTGGACATCAACGGAGGCTGGCAGTGGTCAGACAACTCACCCCTCAAGTACCTCAACTGGGAGACCGGTGAGATGAGAGGGTCACGGTGGTGATGGAGGGGTTGGGGAACAGCCTGTGACCACCAGAGATGGCCCCATGTCAGGGGAGGTGGCCTGGGGTGTTCCAGGGTGTTCCAGGGTGTCCCCTTGCTGCCTGAGGACAGAGAGCCCCATAGAGCTGGGCGCCCCAAGGTGCTGGAGGGGGAATCGTTCCTCTGCAAACCCTTGGTGGCCCTGTGGATAACCTGGGTTGAGCTTCCCTGGTTGGAGGGTTTGTGCATCTCAGCTCGGTGCTAGAGCATGGCTGAGGAGGGGTCCCCAGCCGCAGACACCCAGCTCTAACCCTGGGGTGCTCAGGGCAGAAGGACCCATTGCAAGGGCTGCTCTGGTCCTGCCCGGTGCTGTCACCCAGAGGCACTCTTGGGGACGGTGATACCCTCGGAGGAGGTTTGGGGACAGGCGGGAGCAGTTCAGGTCTAGTACCATGACCCTCCGACTGCCATCGATGTTTCTGGGTAAAACAGTGATGCTCCAGGTTCTTGTGCACTGAGGCATGATAAATAATCCTGGACGTGTGAGGTCACATCTTCATTGTGCAAAATAACAAAATAAATAAGTCTTCACTGGTGTTGGAGCAGGGAGAGCTGCACCTTGCTGGTGCCTGCCCTTGCTGTGTGGGCAGCGTTGGTGGCTCTGCCCCAGCTCCTGAGCAGTGTGTCCCCTCCTCACCCCCCTTTCCAGACCAGCCCGACAACCCCAGCGAGGAGAACTGCGGGGTGATCCGCACCGAGTCGTCTGGTGGGTGGCAGAACCGCGACTGCGGCATCGCCCTCCCCTACGTCTGCAAGAAGAAGCCCAACGCCACGGCTGACCCCTTCCTCACGGGTGAGCGGGGGGATGAGCGGCGCTGGGAATGTGTATCCCATATCCCAGCTGGGTGTGCTCCCATCCTGGTGTGGTCAGGGGATGCTGGAGCAGCCGGTGGAGATACACGTGGTGTCCCCACCTTGCTGGTGCCCTGGATGTGCGGAGCAGTGGCTGAGCTCCTGGGGGGTGCCTAGATTTGGAAAAGGTCCTCTGTGAGGAGCATCCCCCAAGAAGTGCTTGGTGCCATTACAGGTTGGGTGGTAGGGGAAGAGTGGAGAGCAGTGGGAGGTCCCTGTGGTCCGCAGGGGACAGCGTGCTCTCCTTTCTGCTCTGCTATCGCTCCTCTGCAAACAAAAGGGATTTTGGGTTGTCCTTGGACCTGTAAAGCCACCACTGCTTGCACTTTGCCATGACGCGTTTTGGCCATAGCTTTCCCGCTGTTGCTTTGGCTCAGTCTCCTGAGCGCCCCAGGGGACCGCAGTCCTCTCCTCGTCATCCCCTCCCTGCTGAGAAGAGGGTTGGAGAGCGGGACAGGAGCCCTCGGGCTGCCTTGTGTCCTGCCAGACTCGTGGTCGGAGGTGAAGGTGGACTGCGAGCCCAGCTGGCAGCCCTTCCAGTCCAACTGCTATCGCTTGGTGGGAGAGAAGAAGAGCTGGCAGGAGGCAAAGAAGACCTGCCTGCGGAGCGGGGGCGACCTGGTCAGCATCCACACCCTCTCCGAGCTGGAATTCGTCACCAAGCAGATCAAGCAAGGTAAGGGGGAGCCCGCTGTGCCCACAGCACCCTTCCTGTCCAATTTTGGGGTCCACAGAGGGATCAATTCCATGTGATGGAGGCTGCAAAGTTGAATTTTTCGTGGCTGTGAATAGTTTGAAGACCTCAGGCTGGGAGGCAATGTATTGCTTGGAGGAGCCCGTGGCCTGAGCACATCCTTCATCCAGCGAATGTAAAAGCCGTTCCCAGGAGCCTGGGGTGCTGGGCAAGGAAATACGCAGCTGCAGCTGGGAATGACGCTCGTCCCAGTTGGTGAATGTAGAAAAAGATGGAAATAAAAGTCCTGCTGGGCTTGCTGGAGGAGGCTGCGCCTCTTACTGCTAAATCTGCCCGGGACACGAGTGTCACCCGCAGCAGGTCGAGTGAACGGGGAATTCCTGCCTGTGGCCTCCCAGGTTTCTCTTTCCTATTCCAGCTTCGCCCAGATACAACTGTCTGGGTTGAAGTTTGGGACATCGGGATGTGTGGGAGCTGGGATGGTACTGGGGAGGTTTCAGCCTGAGCTCCGGTCCTCCGGACCCCGCTTGTGCCACCCCTCATAGGGTCACCCTTGGCTCGGGTTTTGCTGTTCCCATACAAACGCAGCCCCTCCGGCCAAATTACACCTGTCCCTGCTCCGCAGAGGGAGAGCCTGGCAGCGGAACCCATCGCGGGGACATCGTGGCACCCAGGCTTC
Organism: Tetrax tetrax; assembly: GCA_009806455.1. Taxonomy (NCBI): domain Eukaryota; kingdom Metazoa; phylum Chordata; class Aves; order Otidiformes; family Otididae; genus Tetrax; species Tetrax tetrax. The sequence continues at coordinate 130,543 of WHYT01015546.1, read as the reverse complement.
AGTGGGGACTGGGGGCTGAAGAGAATTAGTGCCAAGGGAGGCAGGAGCCATGGGAAGGTGGAGGAAGGAGGGGGGGTTCCCAGGCCAGGAGCAGATGGAAATGGGATGGGAGACAATGGTTGAAAACCAGTAGCTCGCTGGACCTGAGCCCGCCGGCTGAGCCTTTTACCACTCTGCTGCTGCCAGCACCTCTCCAAAAACTGCCGGCAGATGTTGCTGTGTTTCCCTCTTGGTGGGTCCATCCTCGCGGGCAGGAGCTGCCCTGCCCTGCCTGCCGGCGTGGCGGGGGTTGGAGGCTGACCCAGTGTGATTTCGGCAGGCGCTTTGCAGAGCTGGGGTCCCGTCATGGGGGCTCCTGTCACCAGCGGGGTTTCTGCGAGGTTTCAGCCAGGCAGAGGGGACTTCACCCGCTGACCCTCCTGTCTCAGCAGACGTGGAGGAGCTCTGGATTGGCCTAAATGACCTTAAGCTGCAGATGAACTTCGAGTGGTCGGATGGGACGCCCGTGAGGTTCACGTACTGGCACCCCTTCGAGCCCAACAACTTCCGTGACAGCCTGGAAGACTGCGTGACCATCTGGGGACCGGTGAGAGCCCGGGGCGGGGGGGGTTCAGCCTGCACCTCCGCAAAAAGCGCGGCAGCATCCCTGTGGCTGGGGAAGGGATGCCTCAGGGAGCGTCTCCAGCTGGGGTTGAACCTGGCTCATCCCGGCTGCTGGAATGGGAGGGATCCAGCACGGTGTCCTTGGGGATTTGATGCAGGGAAGGAAAATCTGAGACCCAGTGTGGGGGTGGATGGGCTGAGGAATTCCCTGGGCTGTCGGCTGGCCTCAGTCCTGCTCTCTCCACCGTGTGCAGGAAGGGAGGTGGAACGACAGCCCGTGCAACCAGACCCTGCCGTCCATCTGCAAAAAGCCCGGTCGGGTGAGCCAGGAGAAGGAGGAGGATGATCACGGGTGCCGAAAGGTGAGGGAGACCTGGGGCGGGAGGTAGCTCTGGCTGCTCCATAGCTCTGGTGGGTGCTCAAGGCTTCGGTGTCGCAGGGGACTGCTTCCCACAACAATTTTAGGGAGCCCTGATGAGCAGCACCCCGAGCTGCAGGTCTGTGCCTGGTGCGACAGAGCATCCCAGGGCTGCTGAGCCCCTCGCTTCTGTGGTTGCATGAGGCCGTGGGAAGAAATTGGGACAAAACACATCTCCATCGGCCAAGATCCTCCCCCTTGGGCTGGCTTGGTTGGCAGCAGGGATGTTCTTTTTTTTTTTTTTTTTCCCCCTTGCCTCTCTCCGTGCCAAAACCCAGCAGCAAAGCTGCTCCACGTGGGAGCTCAGCGGGACGGAGGCAGCCAGCAGCCCTGTGCCTCGGCGTGATGGCGGGCTGCATTTTCTGGGCAGGATCCGGGTGTTTTGGGGACACAGCCGTCACATGAGTGGGTTCTCACCCAGACCACGCTCTGCCTCAGTTTCCCCAGCTGTCAAGCAAGGCTGAGACCACCCCATTCCCACGCTTGCTGGGAAGTGGCTTTTGTGACTCTTTGCAAAGTCCTCGAGCGGCGAGCCTGGCATCGCCGCGCTCTTGAACGTCTCCCAGCATTTCAAAGTGAGCCAGCGCGCGCTCGGACTAGCAAGCAGCCCCTCCAGGCCAGCACGTGTCCCCCGCTGTCCCCGAGGATGCTTTTGACAGTGCCAGGAGGGTCCCTGAGCCTGGGGTGGCGTGGCTCCTGGGCTGAGCCCCTCCAACCTTCCCACCCCGGCTTGCTCTCCCATCGTGTGTGTGTCCCGTCTCGCAGATGAGCTCCCACGTCCCTCCCTGCGCTGCTACCAGCCCCGGGCCGCCCTGCTCCCTGCTCTGGCAGAAAACAGGAGCTATTGTGTCTCCGGCCCCGGAGAGGCTCCAACATCAACAAGGCGGGGGATTAAAGCAGGCTGCAGCGGGACTCGCTCTGGATTCGGCCCCGCAGCGTATAGAGGAGGATTGTGTTCCCCTCCCCGCGCCCCGGCTGGGGCTGGACGTTGGCAGGAGAGTCGTTTCCCCAGCTTTGAAGCTGCCCTGGGTGTTTGTTTTCCTTGCAGCCATGTCCTCTGGTCCGGGGGGCTTGTTAGAGCTCAAAGTTGAGCAGGGTCAAGCTGGGGCAGCCAGGGGCAGGAGACCTCCCAGAAGAAGGCAGAGGTGGTGGCAGGGGACGTGGGACACTGCTCTCTCCCCATCTGGTTCGCTCCCAGCCTTCTGGGGAGGGCTGGGACGAGTGGTGGTGGACATCCCCTGTCACCCATCCGCAGGGTTGGAAGTGGCACAGCCCCTCCTGCTTCTGGCTGGGCGAGGACCGCGTCTCCTACAGCGACGCCCGCAAGATGTGCTCCGACTACGGCTCCACGCTGCTCACCATCACCAACAGGTCAGCGCCAGCAGTGGTGGTTTGCCCCAAAACGAGCCCCCAAAGGCAGGGCGTGACCTGAAAGCTGGGCTTTGCACACAAGGACTGCAGTGTGGCGGGCTGCTCAGCATCTCGGCTCACGGCATCGCCCGCTCTCACCGCCCCTCCAGGTTTGAGCAGGCCTACGTCAGCAGCCTCATCTACGGCTGGGACGGGGAGTATTTTTGGACAGCACTGCAGGACATCAATGAGACGGGCGCTTTCCGCTGGCTGAGCGGCGACGAGGTCATGTACACCCACTGGAACCGCGATCAGCCCGGTAAGGGAGCGGCAGCGGGTGGGATGGGGATGTCCCCTCCATGCGGAGCGGGTGCTGGCTCTGCCACCCGGCACAGTCTGACCCTAAGGCTGGCATCCTCCCCGCTCCCGTGAGCGTTCCAGGTTACAACAAGGGCGGCTGCGTGGCCCTGGCCACCGGCAGCTCCATGGGGCTGTGGGAGGTGAAGAACTGCAGCACCTTCAAGGCCAAGTACATCTGCCGGCAGAACCTGGGCACCCCGGTCAACCCCGAGCTGCCCGGTCCCTACCCCACGCCCAGCCTCACCGCCAGCTGCCCCCTGGGATGGAGCTCCGACTCCAAGCTCCGTCACTGCTACAAGGTGAGGGGTGCCGGACGCGGGCTTGCCCTGGCCGTTCTGGGGGTGCGTGTGCCTGCCCACCGGTGCCGGCGGGGTGAAGGAGCGTGTTTTGGTGCTTGCAAAGGGCAGCCCGGACCCCAGGAGCCTGGTTCGAGGTGACAGCATGCCCCAGGACGCTGCTGCCTGCGGAGCGGGGATGATGCTCTGGTGCTGAGCCCCCTGTGCTGCCGGTTCCTCCCGCTCCAGGTGTTCAACTTTGAAAAGCTGCAAGAGAAGAAGACGTGGATCGCAGCACAGGAGTTTTGCCGGGAGCTGGGGGCCCAGCTGCTCAGCCTGGGCAGCTACGAGGAGGAGCACTTCGTCGCCAACACCCTCAACAAGATTTTTGGGTGAGCGGCTGGCTGCACCGGCGCATGTCCCACTGCCCGGGTGTGCTCGGCACCAGCCCATGCCCCTCCCAGTGCTCCAGCGCATGCGGGTGGATGGATGGGGCATGGACCTGGCTCTCTGAGCACGAACTTGTGTGCAGAAGTTGCATCAGTTGGTGTGGCTACGCCGAAGAGGGGACGTGGGAGAAGTGCAGGAAATTTGGTGTAGTTCGGGGATGGAGCCTGGGTTTAAAACTCCTTCAGCCCTGAGCCGGCATGCCTGTTATCCAGGCTCCTGCCTTGGGGTGCTGTGGGGACAGTGGGCTGTAAAACTAAACAAAAGCCAGATATTTGCATCTCAACATAAAAACCTCCGCTTTGGAGGGGTGTTGTGTTCTCACCCTTCCCCTTGGCTCTCCGCAGGGAGTCGGAGCCAGAGCTCCACGAGCAGCACTGGTTCTGGATCGGCCTGAACCGGCGGGACCCAGCGGGGGACAGGAGTTGGAGGTGGAGCGACGGACTGGGCGTGAGTCCACAGGGGATTCGGCGAGATGAATCCCGTTGGCATTTCGGGAGCAGGGTGTGTAAATCTAGAGCTGGTGGAAATGCCCAGCAGCGCCCATCTCTTTCGACCCCCAGTTTTTCTACCACAACTTTGACCGCAGTAACTACGACGACGATGACATCCGGACGTGCGCGGTGCTGGACCTGGCCTCCCTGCAGTGGATGCCAATGCAGTGCGAAGCCCAGCTGGACTGGATCTGCAAACTGCCCAAAGGTACCTGGTGAAGAGGCGCCCACGCCCTTCCGTTTGGAATAACCCGGCAGAGGATGGGCTGTGGGATGGTGGAGCGGGTGCAGGGGGACCCTCTGTCACCTCCCATTGGAAGGCTGGTGAGGGAGGATGGGAGGATGAGTCCTAATTCAGGGGCTGGGAGAGGTAGCAGAGGTGCTGTCCATCCCAGGGGGATTTGGGAGGGCAACTTACCCTTGGAGCTTGCGGGTGGTTTGCAGGCAGGCATCAGCGGGAGCATCCCAGCCCCGCATCCCGCTGACAGCCTCTCCTTGCCCCACTGCCAGGTGTCGACGTGAAGGAGCCGGAGATAACGACCCAAGGTGCGCTGGCCGCAGCCGTGTCTCTGTCCGGCGTAGATCATCCTCCCCGGGGCATCTGTCACCCTGTCGCAGTGCCTGCGGGGCATCCCTGCAGCGTTATCTGGAGCAGGATGGATCCTGTGTGGGGTCGTAGGAGGGGAGGGGAGCATCTCTGTGGGGGCTGCCTGCAGGGGACCCTTGGCTGGATGCTGACCATCTCGCTACGGGAGAGGGGCAAAAGCAAAGCAGCGCGTTCTGCGGGGGACCGAGGGACAGGGCGACGGGCGCTGGTGGCTGCAGCGGGCGATGGCGCAGCCGCGACGTGACACCGGTCCCTGCCTGCAGGCAGCAAAGAGTGGGTGAAGTACCAGGAGGCCGAGTACAAGTTCTTCGAGCACCACTCAACGTGGGTGCAGGCGCAGCGCATCTGCAGCTGGTTCCAGGCGGAGTTGGCATCTGTGCACGACGAGGCTGAGCTGCGCTTCCTGGGCCAGAACCTGAAGAAGGTACCATGGGGATGGGGACCTCCCCGGGTGTCGATGGGCTCTGCTGCCTCCCCAGGCTGCTCCCTCCCTGGCTTCTTCCATCCTTTGCTTGGAGGGACATTATCTGGGGACAGCTAGGCTCTGCTGGGGTCGTGACAGGTCTTGCGTGGTGGCGACAGGTCCCGGTGACTGGGTGTAGGGTTGGGTTCGGCAAGGTGGTGCTTTTTGCTGCAGTGCAAGCTGCAGAGGGGCTGCCCAGTCCCTGTGCTTGGGGTGGTCATGGCTGTCCCTGAGGACACCGAGTCCTCGCAGGACACTGATGTGTCCCCTCTGGGTGTTCAGTTCTCCAGGGGCCAGGAGCAGCACTGGTGGATCGGGCTGCACACCTATGAGAATGACGGGAGGTTCAAGTGAGTTGGAGACCAAGCCATCGCGTCTGCGCGTGTCCCCCTGCCACTGTCCCCAGCTCTCAGAGCACTGTGGCTCAGTGCCTGCATCTTGGGGTTCTCATCCTGGGGTGCTGGGATGGAGGTTCCTCTCCCAAGAGAGGGCACTGGTGGAGCATGCTCTCGGTCAGGGCATGCAGCTGGTCCTGTTCACCAAGTCACTGCTCGGCCTCGTGCTCCCTGCCTTTCCCAGGTGGTCTGACGGGTCCGTCCTCAACTTCGTCTCTTGGGCACCGGGCAAGCCCCGGCCCATCAGCAAGGACAAGAAGTGCGTGTACATGACGGCTAGCAGAGGTGAGGGGCCAGATCTGGCCACGCTGGGGCTCCGGAGGGACCGGGAGCCGCAGGCTGAGCAGAGCCCCCCTACCCCAGCGTGGCAGGGATGTCAGGCCTGGCCTGTCCCTCCCTGTAGAGGACTGGGGGGACCAGAAGTGCCTGACAGCGCTGCCCTACATCTGCAAACGAAGCAACGGGACAGCTGCGAAGCCTTCCCTGCCACCACTGCCCGCTCCCGCGACCGGGGGCTGTCCCCATGGCTGGTTTCCCTTCCTCAGCAAGGTACGGCAGGATGGAGAGGGGACAGAGAGGGGACAGCCACCTCCTGGCCTTCCACCAGTCCTGCTGAGGCGTAGAGGGGGTGGCTGAGAAATGGCGGGGTGGGGAGGGACACATGCACATGTTCTGGGGGAAATAGTGGGGGATTCCTGTACAGGGATACCGGGAGAGGTGGTCTGCAGAGTGTGGGTACAGGAGGAGTGGGGGGGCTGGCAAGCATAAGGATGCAAAGGGGAGAAGGACCCTTGGGGCTGAACGGGGCTGCAGAGGGTGGGTGAGTGGGGAGGGTGCAGGGCTTTGCGGGGTAAGGTGGCTGCACTCCCTGGACATCCCATGCCCTGGCCTGTGCAGTGTTTCAGCTTCAACGGCCATGACAAAGCCAAGATAGTGAAATGGCCAGAGGCGAAGCAGGCGTGCGAGAGCCAGGGTGCCGTCCTGGCCACCATCGCCAGCCCCCTGGAGCAGGGTAGGTCCCCCCCAACCGTCACCGGCCTTGCTGGTTGGGGACCTGCCAGGGGTGTTCCTCAGTGCCTTGCCCATCGCTTGCAGCTTTCATCACATCCATGCTGCCCAACATCTCCTTTGACCTCTGGATTGGCCTCCATGACGCCCAAAGGGAGTTCCGGTGGGTGGAGGGTGAGCCGCTGCGGCACGCGAGCTGGGCACCGGGCGAGCCCTCAGGCTGCAGCGCCTCCAGCCCCCGCGACAAGCCGGTGAGCAAGACTCCTCCGTAGCCTCCCCCATCCCCTTGGAATGTCTCGGCCCCGTGTCCCAATGTGAGGATGGAAGGTTTCCGCGTGCTGGGGTGGCTCTCCAAGGGCAGAGCGGGATCTGGCCCTGTGGGGTGGGGGTGTCTGGGGGGGGTACAATGGCGATGGTAGGGGTAGTGCTGACCTTGCGACTTGGTTGTGCAGACCAACTGCGTGGTGGTGTGGCACGGCTCGCCCCCCCACTTCACGGGACGCTGGGATGACCGGAGCTGCCTGGAGGAGAAGCACGGCTACATCTGCCAGCGGAGCATAGGTGGGGGGGAAAAGGGGGGACAGCCCCAGCATCTGCTCGCTGGGGACCTGCCACCTCTACCATGGTGTCAGATGCTGTGGCGGGGCTGCAGCTGGGGAGCTCAGGGTGATGGGCTCAGCTGGAGTGGAGCTCAGGGTGCTGGGGAGGCAGACTTGACCTTGGGGGGGTTCCTGGTCCCAGTGATAATGTGGACCACCCCCAAATCAGCCTGGCTTGGTGTGCGCTGTAGGGGCGTGGGGATGGCACTGGGATGTCACTGCTCATCACCCTTGGGGACGTGGCCTCTCCGCCCTCCCCAGTTGCACCGGGATGTCCCCAGATGCCCGTGCCCCGTACACAGCGCTGCCAGGGCCACTCTAGCTTAAGGGGTGATGAACAAGGGGGTGACCCCTCTCGGATGCAGGAGTGTTCTCCATACTCTCTGACTGTGTCTCTTTGCTCCCCCAGAGCCGTCCTTGAGCCCCGCACGGACGCCGTACCCCCCCTCGCCCACCGGCACCCTCTTTTACCACAACAGCACTTACCGCATCCTGCAGAAACCTCTCAGGTGGCATGAGGCGCTGCTGCTCTGCGAGACCCTCAACGCCACCTTGGCCACCATCCCCGACCCCTACAGCCAGGCTTTCCTCACCCAGGCCGTCAGCAGCCTGCGGGCTCCGCTCTGGATCGGGTTGGCCAACGACGAGGTGAGGGAAGGGGGCAGGCATCTGGGACTGCGGTCCCCAGGGGATTGTGGAAGCTCCTCAGCTTCTCCTCCTGTTGGTTCTCCAGGGAGGCCGGAGCTACTCGTGGCTGTCGGAGGAGAGCCTCTTCTTTGCCAACTGGCAGGACGGGGAGCCCCAGCAGGTCACCGGCTGTGCCTACATGGACACGGACGGGAGCTGGCGCACAGCCGGCTGCGACACCAAGCTGCAGGGAGGCATCTGCCAATTCCGAGCAGGTGCTGGCCCGGGGGGACACAGGGGCTCACCACGGGGTGGACCAGGTGTGGAGTGACCAAGGGTTGGAGGTGGCATCCCATCAGGGACCCTCTGGAGCTCTGTGCACATCCTTGTGGGGCTGGGTGCCCCAATGTGTTGTGGGCCCCCGACACTCTGTGCCCCCTCACCCATCCCCAATGCACCGTGTGCCCCCCAGGTGCCCCCCGCACACACAAGTGGAGCTACAGCGGCAGCTGTCCCACATCGCTGGAGGACTCGTCCTGGATCCCTTTCCGGGACCACTGCTACACCTTCCACATGGAAATCACCCTGGGGCAGAAGGACGCCATGAGGAGGTGCCAGAAAGGTATGGGGGGGCTATGATGGCAGAGGGGTGTGATGCACTCTCGGAAATGGAAGAGGATGGTGTCCCCAGGATACCCATGGGTGCAGCAGAGCAGCCATGAATGGGACTGCTCTCCCTGTGCCCGTGTCCAGCCTTGCTCAGCCATCATCTCCTTGCTGTTACGTGTTGGGGTTCCCCAACTACCACGTGGTTCATGGGTGGTTCCTCAGCTTTGTCCTCTTGGGCACTGCTGCTCCTGAGCTCCATCCTCTGAGGTCTGGGCTCTTCCTTGACACTCTTTCCTCCGCAGTTGGTGGCACGGTGTTGTCTATCCAGGACGAGATGGAGAACGTTTTCGTGTGGGAGCATCTCCAGGCATATGAGGGCCCATCCAAGGGTGCCTGGCTGGGCATGACCTTCAACCCCAAAGGTACAAAGAAAGGTTTTAGTTATTCCCCCAGGCACCACCATGAGTTCCCACCAGGTCTGTAGTGAGCAGAGGAAGCCCTTGGTGGTGGCACCAGTGTGGGGGACTCGTGCCATGGTGTGATCAGGAGCCCCAGTGGCTCAGGGCATGCTGGATGTGCCGCGTGTGTCCTCTGGCTTGGTGGGATGGAAGTGGTGGCTTTGAAGCTCAGAGCCTGCAGGTTCAGGAAGATGACTTGCAGCCTCTGGTCCTCACCGTCACACCTCACCATCACCCCACAACACCTCACCGTCGCACCTCCCTGTGCTTTCTGAACTGGGGCAAAGATGGGGCGTCCCCTTCAGCGTCCCCAGACCTAATTCTTGCATTTCCCAGGTGGCACCTTGGTTTGGCATGACAACACCGCCGTGAACTACTCCAACTGGGGCCAGCACGACACGGGGCCCAGCATGCTCAGCCAGAACAGCTGCTACTGGATCCAGAGCAGCAACGGCGTGTGGCGCCTGGGCTCCTGCACCAATGTCACCATGGGGGTCATCTGCAAGATCCCTCGAGGTAGGGGCTCCCCCGCTGCCTGAGGCACCTGGGCTGATGTGGGGTGGGGTGGGGGTCTGGGCAGGGCAGAGCTCTGTCCCGCTGGCAGCACCGGCCATGCGTGTTGGCAGTTCTGATGTAGGGGGTTGTAGGTGCTGGGGTCTGCAGGTCCCTACTGGGCTGTGCATGTCTTGGTGGCTGTCTCAGCACCTGTGGGCAGGATGAGGCCAGTGGGGTGGCAGTGGAGCAGAGCTGGAGGATACCCGCAGCTGTACCTTGCCCAGCATCTGCATGGTGTGGCGCTGGGAGCAGCAGAGGACGCGGGGATGCCAGTGCTGGCGCTGGGAAGAGGGGAGGGTGCTGTGGCCACGTACTGATCTGTCTGTGTTGCCCTTGCAGTGGAGGAGAGCAGCTTTTCCAGGGCAGGTGAGTGGCACCATCAGGAACCGGCAGTGGGGGGGCCGTGCCAGAGCCTGACTTGTATTAATAACCAGAGAAATGGTGTTTGTGGGTGGGAAATGCCATTTCCAGGTGGCTTTGGCCCTGGGTTAGGACTCCCCAACAGCAGGAGCTATCCCTCCTTGGAGGAGCGTGTCTGGCTAGGCTTTCCTGCCTTTGCCCACGCTGTCTGGCCAGGCTGGGAGATGGACACTGCATCCACTGATGGGATCCCAAAGATCCATCCCAATGTTCATGCACATCAGGAGTGACCCAGAGAGCCTGCCCAACCCCAGGAGCTCTGCCACAGGCAGGATGTCCCCGAAACACCAGACTCCAGCAGACTCCAGTCCTGTCCTGCCCAAGAACCCCCCTGTCCAGCTGAAGAGCCACCAGCCAAAGCCCCTCTTGCAGGACTAGATGGTGGCAGATGACAGCCTGCCTTTCACTGGCCTTTTCCCCTCCCTGCAGCTCTGCCAGAGAACACGACGGCCATCGCGGTGGTGGTGTTGTCGACGCTGGCGCTGTGCGCTGTGCTGGGCATCGCCATCTTCCTGTACAAGCGTCGGCGGAGCGCGGAGCGGGGCGCTTTTGAGAGTGCCCGCTACAGCCGCACCACCTCCAACCCCAGCGAGTCCGCCGAGAAGAACATCCTGGTGTCAGACATGGAGATGAACGAGCAGCAAGACTAACGGCAGGGGGGACGCTGGGGACGGGGACCTGGGGAGGGGGGAGGACGGAGAGCATCACACACGCTATCCCCACGGGGCAGGGGCGGCAGCGGGACCATTGCAGCAGGACAGGGAGAGGGGCTGGGGTCGGGGTCCGGCCAGGTGGGCAAGCGGAGGGAGCTGGGGTCCCTCCTGCCCCATGGGTCGCTGCCGTCACTTCCAGGCTTGTCCCCCTCCCAGCTGCTGGGAGTTTGCCTGCAGCAGCCTTGGGGGCAGTTTCAGGGCTAAAAAGCTTTTGAGGAAAGTTGTCCCCCCAGTTCAAGAACTTTCCGGTGGCGTGACCCAGGCTCCGAGACACTTTCCCCTTGGGAGAAGGCAAGAGTGGGCATCCAGGGCCCTGCGGTGGGCTCATTCGTCCCAGGAACCGAGCTGGTGTCCGAGAAGGCATCCTCCTGGACAAGAGGTCTCTGAAGCCGATCTACCTCCCCTCCGCGTGCAGCGGCGATGGCCCTGCCAGCCCCCGTCCCCGCCGCCGTGCCGCTCCTCTCCCCCTCCTTGGCCTCGTCCCCTGTCTCCAGCGGAATGCAACAGACGCTGTCGCAGTGATCCGAGCCTGGACCCCCCCAAGATCAGCAATGGGACCCCTCTCTCCTCCCTGGCACATCCCTAGGGCTGCGTCCAGCCCCCGCGAGGCTGCGGCTGCTCCCCCCGGGCTGGCAACCAGCACCTGCCCTGCTTTCTCTTACTTTGGTGTCTGTCCCCTCCAAATAACTGCACGGGATAGCACCGGAGCAAACTCCTGGCCAGGCTCCGCTCTGGCGGGAGCATCCTCGGCACCCCAGGCTCCGCGGGAGGAGCTGGGTGCTGCCGGAGAGCCAGGGCCACCCTCTGTTCCTTGCCGGGCAGGGACGGCGCGGGGCTGGGGCCGCTTGCCGCTGATTGCCTTGTTTGTTTGGGGCAGAAGGACGAGCGTCAGGGCTTGTAGGGCGGGGAGCGATTTGGAAGCTTTGGTGGTTATTTTGAAAGTTTGGTGGTTTTTGTGGTTTTTTGTTTTTGGTTTTTTTTAAGGAAACGATAGCTTTTTTTTGCTATACTGTATTGAGTGCGTGCTGAATATATACATTCTTTCACACAGCTGGCTGGGGTGTTTGTGGTTGCCTGTTTCATGTGTAGGGTGTAACGGAGGAGGAGGAGGAGGAAGGCGGTGGGGGGCTGAGCCCCTGCCTGGCTCTGGAGCTGCGCAGGAAGGAGCAGGGGTGCCCCGAGACTGAGCCGTCCTCCCCCAGCAGCTGCCTGCAGCAGCATCCCCGCTGACCGGGGGTCGGGACAGAGGATTCCTGGAGACAGTGAGAGACATTCGGCCCTGAAGGGGGTTCCCTGCTGGGAATGGGACCCAAAGAGCCCCCGAGACCTCTGAAGCAGTGATCAGCAAGAGATGTCGCATTTAGCCCTCTGCCTCCGAGGCTCGAGTTGGGTCTATTTTATTTTTTGTTGTGATGGCAACGGGAACTAGCTGATTTTTGTTACTCTCCTTTTTGACACCTGTGTGGATTTTAAAATCTGTTGATTTCACTTAAGCTGGACATTAAGTGTTTAAGAAACTGTTGGGGGGTGGGATGGGGGAAACAAGGGATTGTTGGGATTTTGTTTACTTTTTGTCAGTGTCCAAAAGTCACCACGATGTTTCAGGGTGAGCGAGAATCTGGAGCGCACAGAGCTGCCCCAGCTCCATTTCGCTCTCTTTGCTTTCTCTGCATTTATTTCCTGAGGTCATTTCTGGTTCGGAGCTGTTGGTTTTGTCCCTGGGCCCGTGGTTTTTCGATGTGGGTGCCGGATCCTGAAAAGCTGAGCGTGAATTCCTCCTCATCCCCAGCGTGCGTTGACGGACCAAGCAGCAAGCTTGGAGTGTGCTGGCATCCCTGCTGCAGGGATGCTTGGAAGAGCGGCAGGCATGCTGAGCTGGAAGCTGTGCTGCTGGTGGGAATGGAGGTCCTGAATTACTCCTCCTGGAAGAGCAGAGCTGTTAGGAAGTCCTAAGAAATAAAGGCTGAGGTTAGGATTGGAGGGAAGGAGCGGGTGAAGAGCGGTGCTGAGGTCAAGGGGTGCCGCCGGGCAGGGTTGGGGCTCGTTTGGAGAAGTGCGTGAGACCCCACGACTGGGATGGTGGTGAGTTGTCAGTGTTGGAGGAAAGCCCATGCTGTGGGGAGGCACGGCGTGCTGGGGGTTCGGAAGGAGGTCCCATAGCCGTGCGGGAGGCATGGCGCCAGGCTTTCACACAGCCCTACCTGGGAACGCTTTGTTTAAAAAAGTTTCTTTTTTAATTTTTTTTCTTTCCTTCTTAAGTAATTTGTTGCCTTTTCTTCTCCTTTGCTTTCACAAAAAGAAATCTGTACAGTCTAGGGAAAATTCTGTATGAGAAGAATTTTGTCAGCTGTTGGCAGTGATCAGGATTACGGGAAAAACGCATATATGGTTAAGTGGTATCTCCTGTCACCGTTAGAATAATGTGAAGAATTGCTTACAAGGACCCTGTCAATTTTTTTTA
>WHYT01015546.1:104867-117547 GCA_009806455.1 Tetrax tetrax | reverse complement strand
CTGGAATTGCCTGGTTGTGTCCCATGGGTATGGCGGCTCTCCTTCGCCGGTGGTTGTTCGGAAGAGTGGGCTGGAGGGATAAGATCGAGCAGAACGGGTGATGTTTACTTGCAGACCACTCCTGAGTTCAAGGAAGATGTCAGATGGAGCGGAGTCCTTGGAAAAGCACTGAAACTTCTGTTTCTCACCAAGGGTTGGGAGACAGGGCTGTAGTCCAGCTGAATCTGCTCCATCCTGTAGCTCGTACCGGAGTGGTGAGCAGTTGGTGGGACCACCGTAGCACCAAACACCCTGGCCAGGCCACAGCGTTCCTGGGTGCTGCTGGTGGAGGAAGGCTGCAGGGACGAGCTGAGTCAAAGCCGTTGCACAAGAGCACTTCTCTTGAAGCAATGCAGCTGGCAGCATCCTGCTGGCACAGGGCACGGGCATCGTGTCCGGGCAGCCATCGACAGCATCTCCGCACACGAGGCTTCCCCCTGCTCGCACTGCCGTGGCTCAGGGTGCTGTTTTCTCATCTCCCTTTATTTGAGGGCGTCCCCCCCATCCCTTTGGCAGCCTGGAGCTGCCTGCACCCCTCGCTCCCTTCCATGGGGGACAGACCCAGTGCCCTCCCCACTCCCCCACCACGCCAAAGTGATTGGGAGACATGAGATCTCAACAAGGTTTTCCTGGGGTTTGCCAGGTGCTTAGAGCAGAAGCTCTGGGGATACCTCTGAAGGAACACGTAGATGATTTTTCTCTTCTTGTGTTTTTCACCAGAGAGGTAAGAGGAGCTGGTGGGGGGGATAGTGAGGGCTTCTCAACTTAATTGCAAATAGTGGTGGAAATAATGCTGAGCAACACCGCACTGCAGCGAGGGAAAGGACACTGGAATCATCCTTGTTCTGGAGCTTAAGCACTGTCAGGGTGACCTGACCTGAATTCAGGTATGAGGTTTCTGTTCAAAGGAAGCCCAGTGAAACTTGCACTGAGGATTTTAAACAGTGAAGAGCAGAATGCACTTTTTTTTTTTTTTTTTTTTAATTTAAAATAAGTGCAGCCTTTGGAGAAAATAATAGTTTGTAGTAACTAAAGACCCTTTCTCATGGAGATGAAGAGTCTCTGCCTTTTATCTGTGCTTCTAAATTTGAGTTGAGCACACCCATTTTCAGGGAATCATTAGAAAATTCCATGAGGTCTGGTTCAGGCTGGGTTCATCTGGAGAAGGATAAGAAGTAGCCGCAGTATTTTAATCCCCTTTGATTTCCCTACTGACTACTTAGGTATCAGACAGAGGGAAGGCAACACCTCCGAGGCTCACAACTGGGACACACTAAAATTAGCTGTAGTGCTTCTCACCAGCCCCTGGGCTGCAGACTGGTGGCAAGGGTTTTGAAGAGGAATGTTGGTTTTATTTTCGGAAGGCACTTACAGCATGTCTAGGAAGTGCAGCACACCACACCTAGACTCCAAGGTGAGCTTCATCTCATAAATCCGAGTCAACTGAGGCTGCCGGCGTAGCCTTGGGCTCTGTCGTAGTCGGTTCTGATGCACTCACTGAGCACTAGTAGGTCTAAACCGGGTCAGAGGGGTGGTGACCTAAAGCGCCCTTTTCTCTTGAATAAAAAAAGAAGGCCGGGGCAGCTAGCTGAGCTGCAGCATCTGCATTGTACCTGATGTTAGGTGAGCAGAATCCTGCCCGAAGAGGCTAACTCCTTTGATTTTTGCCCGCACTGATAGATAAAAGCAGACCTAAGCTGCTTAGGACTTGCTCATCATCTGCGTAGAATACCTCTAGCCCTGCACCAGGATGGTCCCAGTATCCAGAGTGTGTGGGAAGTGCTCAGATATATTCGGGAGCCCGATGGTACCTGCGGGGCAGAAGCAGTTATGCCATGCTTGTCTCTTCTAAAGACACGCCAGCTGTTCTGACTACAAGCTATAGCCAGCAGCACACACAGAAAGGGAGAGGAGCCCGCTGGGCTGAGCCTGCTCTTTACCCCTCGGATCCGACACTGCAGTGTTGGCGGCGGTGAGAATTCAGTGTTAAACGTTCAGGAAAAAGAAAGTGCTCAGCGGCCATAGTGTATCCAAGATTGGGGCTCCTCAGAGCCGCAGAATGCGTACGACGTGTATGGACTGTGACCAGCGGACACTGCCTTTTTGAAGCAAATTGCAGTTGGCAGCTGTTTTCATTTCACCCCACGGTAAAAACCACTACTCTGAAAAGAACCAGTTTGTGCAAAACGAGCAACCGCAAGATCTTTGTTCCCTCATTCCCAGAATCCAGGCGTAAGCCTGACTCAGAAGTTATTAATCTTTGCTGGATAAAAAAGGAATGCAATGTTCTATGAGTACAGTGTCTGCTTAGTAAGTAATTTTTTTCAGGGATAATGACAGATATGCTAGGTACTCTTCACTCAGGATGGTTATTGGTCGTATTATCATGTGTAGTTCATGTTTAATAATTATCTTCTAATTCATGCAGTTGGTATATAGTTAGTAAGGACCAACTTGGAGACTGGTGAGCACAGCCACACACACGGATCGGGTTGTCAGCAAAGGACAATAACCAGCAGAGTGTTAGCAAGCAGCACAGGGGATATTAAGTGCCTTAAATCTTGCAAAATTATACCCTCTCATCACACACAATAAAAGACTTACAATTTAAAAAGTAATATATTTCAAGTGTATGTGGAACTGAGAAGTTAGGAAATGTGTTAACCAGACAAGAATTCAGAAGGTTCATGTACCATGAGCATAGCTTAAATAAATTTATACAGCAAATTTGTACCGATCAATCAAAATTTTGCTGAGATACAAATACTCCAGTCTTTTTGTTGTACCATACAGTGAAGGCTTCAGGCTCCTTCCTATCTTCGCTTCCAAACGACAGCGGTATTTTCTAGTTGCTTTGCATGGATTCAATGCAATGTCTTTCTATGTCAGCATTCAAGATCTGAGTAACTGGTTTTCTTCTGCCTTCATTCTCCCCTCTAAAACAAAGGGCAGTGTTAGTTGTTAGAGAACACAGAATATAAGAAATTTACCAAAAGTTCATCCCCCTCAAGCTGAAGGCAACGTGCTTGATGGTTTGTTGTGTGCCTTCAATCAACAGATATAAAAGTGTGCTTTGGAGCTTTTGGCTGTAAGCTGTGTACAGGATCACATCACTTCATAAGCTCAAGCTCTAATCAGAAGAAACCTCTGAAGCAAAGAATGTCAGTATTATATGTGTCTCAAAACACACAGTAAAGGAACCACAGGCATCTCCGTAGCTTGTGATTTGAAAGGTTAAAGAAGGTCAGTTAAAAACGAACTTACTAGCCAGCTGTTTCCAATTAAGTGATGCAGTTTTAGGACATTATCAACAGAAGTGCCACCTTGACTGCACTACTACTTACCTTGACCCATGGTCTTTTAAAATAATTAGCAGTCAGCGTTTGGACTTTTAAAGACATCGGTAGGACTACAAAAAAGACTGTGTGTCATAAACACACTTGTTTTGGCTCTAATTAAAGTAGGAGAAAAGTAAGGGTAAAAAACAGTGAAATAGGTACTTGATATAAATGCTTCTTGGTGGAATTCCAACGTCATGAGAGTTTTAACTGTATTTCTCAGAGTCAAGATCTGCAAATGAAGAGAGAAGAGTGTTTTAGAATACCTCTTTTCATCAATAATATTAACTGAACAAAATGAAATGTCATTGCTTTCTTCTAAGCTTGGAAGTAGAGAACAATCACTGAATATTTGTTTTGATTGCCAATTATCTGCACTGCTAGCCTGCTGTTCTGCTCTCACAGGCATCTGTGCAATCCCTTCTGACCTCAGTTTTGCTGCCCATCTGAGGACCCAACATCTTACCCAGCATTCAAAAGGTAATTATTATTTGTCACAGCCTTCAAACTCACACAGTTTGAAACACTGTGGGAAAGTACGGTAAGGTGGAAAGTATGGTCTCCCCTCATTGCACGTAAACATGGTCTAAACACTGTGGAAATCACTCGTGTGCCCAGTGCCTCAGCATCTCTTTTTCCTAAAATGGGGATTTTGTAGTTCTTACTATACTGTTGTTAAGTTTTAATATGTGGAAAACCTCTTCAAGTCACTGGTTGCAAATCATGTAGTCCTGCTTTCTTAGATTACCTTGGTAACTTATTGGTACCTTATTTATTGAAAGCACAGCTGAAAATGCCGACAATCCCTTTTGATGGGATTGTCAAATCTACTGCATTTGAACGGTTATTTAACTCTTAAATATTACATAAGAAGTAAATGTAGTCTGTTCAGTAAGATAACTAGCAGACGTGGTTTGTCTAGGGAACGAACTGCTGGCGTGGCAGCCACGAGGGAGTCGATATAAAATGTAGAAAGCGTGTGGGAAGGCCTCTTTAGAAGTGATACCGTCTCGCTAATTAATTGAAACGTCTGACTCAAAGCCTGATTTTACATCAAGGAGTGTGTCAGCCTAAGAAAGTAAACGGCAGATTCTCGGTGCTCGGGGCCGTGGCGGTGGAAGGCGAACCCGGCTGCGGGTGAGGAGTTTTTGGCGGGCGGGCAGAGGCGGGAAGGGCCCGGCTGCCATTAGCCCGGCCGTTCCTAGGTGTCACTGCAGGCCCGGCTGACAGAGCCAGGGCCCGGCTTTGGCACGGCCCCTTGGACGCGGGAGCAAGGCCCACAGAAAAAAAGAAAAAAAAAAGAAACAAAAAAAAACCCAACCACAAAAACGAAACAGTCTCCAGCTTGAGGTTTGCTGTGAGAGCACTAGCTGTGTTATGAACACAAGAGCTGAAGTCTTCCTCTGGGATGAAATAACCCATTTGGCATTTAGCGTTGTTCCCAGGCGTTACAAGTCTTTGAAATCCTGTTATATGTGGTATTTTTTCTGTAACCGGCATGGTGGAATTCAGACAAACCTTTCTTTAGCAGCATGCTTTCATACCTCTTTGTCAGCTCCTTGGTAAGCAGATCTGCAAGACCCCAAATACCTGTAATTCGCTGGTAAAAACGTCCATTTCAAACGTGCATTGTCATTTTTCTGGTCACTAATCCTGGACAATGAATTGTACTAGGACCTAGAAGTTGAAGGAGAAGTGGCTGGCTTGGCCAAAGAAGGCAGTTTCACATCTCTGGAGAATATTAACATACTAAGGTTAATAAATGACTTACCAGAGAAAGTTTCCTTCCTCTTTTATTTCCATTTTATTTCTACCTTTGAGAGAAATACAAGTCCTTCCTACTGGCTGAGGGCCAAGAGTTCCTGTTCTTTAACGCAATTCAGCAGGCATTTACATCAGAAATCGGGAGTTAATCTCTTCTTAGCCAATAATCTTGTCTACACAACTTATCTAAATATGAGGCTTACTTTGTTTGAACACCCATTACAAAATAGGAGTTGAGATTTAAAAAAACAGCTTTGTAATGGAAAAAGGGATAAAATATCTCTGTAATGGATAGTTTAACTTTGAGGGCAAAGTCAAGGTTGTGGCTAGAAACTTGAGGCAGTAGTTTTACAATTACAAGGCAAAGAACAAATGTAAACTGCGTTACTCTCAGATATGGGAATTGAACAATCCCTAATTTACCAGGTGATAGTAAATAAGTATCAATAAATATCTTAACTACCTTTTAAAATTGTTCTTTCCATCTCATTAATTCATTTTAAAACCCCTTTGCTCACAGAAGATATTTCAGGGTAGATATTGCTCTCAACTTACAAGTGCTGTAGGACTTGAGAAGACTTTATCGTGACCAACGGTCATGTTCAGGAAAAAGCTGCTGTTTGAAAGCGTGGGGAAAGGGGGCACACACTGGAACTTTCTGTCGAAGAACAAAGGCTGTTTCAGACTGCTGAAGGCATATTTTTTTAATCAGTAGTACTAGCACCTCTTTAAAATTCCTGTCTGGAATGTTTCACTAAGGTAAGAAAAATTAAAATTGGGATTTTTTTTTTTTTTTTTTTCCCCAGCAGGTTAGTAGGAATCCCAGCTTCTTTGTGACATCCTTCTGCACTCAGCATGGACAGCCACCTAAAAATCCAGTGGCTTCTACATCTTGAACCCTGAAACCCCAGAAACAAATGCAGGAAACTTTCTCAGAGAATGAGGCATTGCTTGCTGTTTGTTCAGACACTGAACCTAGTGTGGAAAACAGCTCCGGGCTCCTCCTCGATATTTGATGTAGATGTGCTCTTTGACATCATAGGGACCAGCTGCGTGAGTAAGCACTCAATTTTCTAACCCACAGAATCCAAGATTATTTTGCAAGTAAAAACATATTTTGCAAGCCTTTTCTTGCAGTTTGTGACTACCTCTTAAAAAATAATCCAGTTCATTGCCCTATTTTACATATGTCAATGGCCTGCTGTTAGCATTTCTCTTTTAAAACTGGATGGGTATGTAGAATTTCCTGATCGGCTCAAAAGAAAGAAAACACAGTGACTTTGTTAAAACAAAACTAGATGAAAACAAAAGCCTTATTCAATGAATAAAGTCTTTAACAAGATGCCAGCCTTCTTTTTAGATGTTCCAGAAAAAAACTCATAAATGCTGGAAAAGGCAATTTAACATCTTATTGAATCAAATAATCAGGGGGAGTGCTTGCATACTAAATGTGTAGCAAATAGAGTTTTACTGCAGTAGACTTTTAAAGAATTAAAGGACTAAAGCCCAATAGCTATAACTTGTACACTGTGGGGTTTTTATTTTTTTCTTTTCATTGCTCATTGTTTTTGTCGGGAACTTCAATTAAATATCTTTACTGTGCACTTGATATAATGTAAATTTTCCTAATTTCTGAAACTTACATTTCCTGATTTTTTTCCTCCCACTTTTTGATGTTTAATGTGTCTCTTTTATATCCAAGTCCCTCTTGCCAATTCATGAGATCTTACATATTTAATGAGAACAATTAAACAAGAGTTTTGTAAAAGTGAGTTTTAAGCTCCAAAGCTTCCTTTCATTTTCCTCAGCTTTAGGCTGTCTTGTGCACTAGGAGAAAGACAACCAAGATTAATAAAGCTTTCCCATTTTAACACTTATTTAATATAGCTAGAAAAAGCAAAGAGAATGCTTTTTTTAAAAATGAAACCATGGAAATGCTTAAAAGCAGGACAAGTGAGAAAATTAATACTTAAGATACAATAAAGCTTTGGATTGCTCTCAATATCAAAATTGCTTGTAAACAGACATGACTGCCTGGTTTGCCACTCAATTTTACTCATCTATATTTTACTTTATCTTTTAAAAGACTTGTTTCATTTAAACAGCTCATCCTAAGACAAGAAAATCTAAGGTTGTAACTTACATTTTATGATTTCTGATCTTTTTTTAAGTTGTGGGCTTCTAAAATAAAATTTATACATGGGGAAATACTACCAGACCCTGGGAGATTTATATGGATTTAATAACAACTTTGTGCTAATAACACTCAAACTTTCAGAAGTACAACTGAACTCAAACCTAGGAGTAATGTGTTCTTTTGCGATACGTGTGGGACAGAGTTTGGCATCTGGACTTGGTATTTTTCATTTCCAAGTCCAATTGGAATTGAGACTTTGAAAGAGGAGATGCATTATCTGCTTGGTAAAATAACATGGGTAAAGCCCTGGAGGGAAGAGGGGCTCAAGAAAGCTGGTTGATGTTCAAGGACCACCTCCTTCAAGCTCAGGAGCGATGCATCCCAAGAAAGAGGAAGTCAGGCAAAAACACCAGGCAGCCTGCACGGATGAACAAGGAGCTCCTGGACCACTCAAACACAAAAAGGAGGCCTACAGAAGGTGGAAGCAAGGGCAGATAGCCTGGTTGGAAAATGGATCGAGGGCAGCCCTGAGGAGAAGGACTTGGTGGTGCTGGTGGATGAAAAGCTGGACATGAGCCAACAATGTGCACTTGCAGGGTGGTGTCACACTGGCCCAGGTTGCCCAGAGAGGCGGTGGATGCCCCATCCCTGGAAAACATCCAAGGCCAGGTTGGATGAGGCTCTGAGCAACCTGATCTGGTTGGAGATGTCCCTGCTCCTGGCAGGGGGGTTGGACTGAATGGGCTTTGAAGGTCCCTTCCAACCCAAACTATGATATGATTCTCTGAACGTGGCATCTTGCTGATGCAACTTGTGTGGCCGTTTCAGCTAAAGGTCTTTTGCCTCTTCATCGCAGGATGGTACCTAGAGTACAGTAAAGCCTCTGTCATTCCTTTGAACTTAAGAGTGACACTAGCAGGGGTGGACTGGGTTTTTTCCAAAGCCCAAAGGTCTCATATTGCCAGAGGCTCACGTGTTTCCCTTGCTGCTCCCCATCCAAACCGTATTCACGCAGACCTGCGTGGGAGGGAATGTTAAACAATGCAAGCAGCCCAACAGCAGAAGAGCACTGATGGCAAACATTTGAAAAAAATAAGATCAAACACTCGTTAATTGTCCATCAGTGATGCAGCACGTTCTACCTCTGCGCCACCTTTGGGGGACTGCTCATTTATTTTTCCTGCCACGATCTATTTACATCAAGTGGGCTGACTCAGCTATCACTTCAAAAATGAGTGTACATGCTTCTGTATCCAAATATTTGAATGACTAACTATTGAGTGATTGTGAAAAGCTTTGCTGAACTGCTCCCGTAGGTCTCTGGTTTAATTCAGTATTCTCTCTGAAGTGTTTGTTTGAAAGTGGGTTCTCTTTCATGTTTGCCTGTTGCTGATAGACTTCTTTATGAGCGTTTTTAACAAGGCCATCTGTAACCTCTGGCTGCTGCAGCATTGTATCATTTGACACTAATGCTGTCACTTCAATTCCTGAAGGTTTTAGGAAAATGATGGCAAATAAAAATTTTCAGCATTTCGTACTATTTATCCTACTTGCAGAAAACGTCCCACATCGGATGAGCTCGGCTTATATTACAAGAGAGGGAGCTAGGCTGGTTTAGAGCGGATTTGGCCGTGTAATGCTGGGCCATTAACAGATAATCGAGGTTGCTCCGAAACCAGACTCATTGTAGCTGTAATTCTGTCCCGCTACTCCCATCGTGCCAGAGACATTCCCGCGAGAGAAGATTCCCTACCTGATTCTCTCACTTGTTACATCTCACTTGTTCTTGCGCCTGAACGCAGATTTTCAGAAGTTGAACATTTTGGTTGTGGGTTTGTCGGTGATTTTAGGCGCCTGCCTTCGATTCACTTTTCCAGCAACCAGCGTGAACCACTATGACTGTCATCTGTCTGCTCCACAAGTATTTATGTGTGACCTAGCCATGCCTTTAAAAAGACGAGGGTCTCTACAGCAAGGCTCGTGTGACCGGTTGAAGTCATCTTTCCCAAGGGAAGACGAGCCACCTCTCAGACTTGCCTTTTTCTCTATGCAGATTAGAACAAAATTGCGGCCAGCTGATGTTGACTTTGTACTGGAGATGTCGAAAATGAGCAGAGATTAATCCCTTCATTCCCCTTCTTTTGCCTGATTTTTGGAAGTGCTGAATTCTTCGCTGACTTCAGCTGGCACTGTGGCTGCATTCAGCTTCCTGAATGGCAAATGGAAAGTTTTAAAAACTATTTATTATAATAGAAAGTCAAAATGAGAGGCAGCTTGTGGAAATGCCAGGTCTCGATGCACCACAGACAGGTGGTTTATGTTCTACATCCAAATGTTATTATTTCAATTTTTGTTTTCTCATCTGGACTGAGGATTTGTCAGGAGAAAACTGTTGCCTAGTTCTTTGGTTTGGGGTTTTTTGAGTTGTTTTATCTTGTCTTGTTTTTAATGATGTTCAGCCATAACTCAGCCAGAAATACCCACTAATTGTAAGGATAAACATATAATAACAACAACAGTAGAAGAAAAAGAATTATTCTTACCACTGTGCCAGTGTTATTTTAGACTGGACATTTCAAAATGGCAAGACTAAAAAGGAATCACAAGAATCTAGCATCTCATAGCCTGGGTTCTAATTAAAATCCCTCCCAACTCCAGACAGTCAGGCTGAAAATCACTGTTCCTGCAGTATCGAGATCACTGATGAAAGACTTCAGACAAGCCACAAGCAGCCACTGGAGCAGCTGATGTGACCTTTTTTTAGATCAGCTCAACTACAATCATAATGCTCCAGTGAAAAGATGTTCTATGAATTTAAAACCATCAAAAATGCAATTCCAGAGAGCTTTGCAAGGTATAGAACACGGTCCCAGTTTCATGCAGAGTTTGCCTGACAACTGGAATTTTTCATCTGCAGCTTTGCAATTCCTAACGAGCTAAGAGGAGGAATATATGTTTTAATTTGACATGTCCACAGCGCTGACACACTGACTTGGTCGCAAACGACAGCACCACAAATGTATTCTAACTCTTCCTGTCTACATGCCTGAAATGAGTGGAATAACAAAGTATCTCTCAAGATGATGGAAATAATATTTACCGACAGCCAAGAAAACCTTTCACGTGGGTTGAGATGCTTAGTGTAAGGAAAGCAAAAAGGCCTCATCAAACTCCTCATTTTCACTCTTACTTTAATTAAGATTCCCTAGTGCATTGCTGCCAAAACTATTGAAAGGACTTGGGGACTAGTTAACATCCACCAGAGAAGCTGGTAGGGATATGTCTATACTCATTTAGACAAACACTGCCAAAAAAGTCATCGCAGTTCTCGTTCCTCAGTCACTCCAGCTGTGTTTTCCAGGCATGTAATCCTATACAATCCCAAAAGTTACTCAGGATCTCTCCTAAAATTTTTTTTAACATGATGACTGGTGAGCAGAGTGAGCACAGGTGACTTTTGTGAAGCTGCCAAAACCACTGTGAAGATCATTTAAATAATCAAAAGACAACAAGGAAATTAACTCTCTTGCATTAGGATGTGGAGAAGGATATAAGGATCAGGTGTGACTCCAGTCCACACCTGTAAGGAAGCTGCACAACAGCATTTTACTGGCTGGTTTCTGAAAAGGAAGGTCTGCTTGGCCATACTTTGCTGGGTCTGTGTGGCTTGAGGAGTTTGATAACCAAAAAGGAATGCTAAACTGCTGTAACTCTCAGAGGAAAGCACCGAGGACGGGCTGTAACTACAAGGTAACTGGAAATGCTGTTATTTTTTCTACTTTTCTTGTGCTTTTTCTGGCAACCAGGATGCAGTTCAGTCACATAAGTTCTGCAAACCTCTGTTTGTAAAACTGATGCAGCCCAAGAGAGACCTGCATCTGTTGGTTTGTGCTGTGCCGGTACGCAAAACCCAAATCTGTGTTTTCCCTCTTGGTGACTGCCTTGTGCTAAACTACGCAAAGACACCAGAACCAGCTTTTAGGCAGCGTTGCAGTGGTGATAACTTGTCTAGTGGCTGGGCTAGGCTGCTTAGCTGTTTACCCATCTGTTTAATTGATGTCTCTTGTTTTACATGACTAAAAAGCAGGTGTCCTGTGGTTAGATGCTAAGCACGTGGGTGAGAGGAGCGCGGTGCAGCCTGGCCAGCTTCAGTGACAGCCAGCACGCTCTAGCACGTGGTTGGAAAGGCACCGCTGTTCTGGAGCGCGAGTGACACTTGGTTATGAATGTTCCTGTCACAACTTGGCATGTAGCATGTGATTTTTCATTTTATTTCTAATACTGTGATGGGACTGGAGCCTCAAGAAAGAGGGTAGGATAGGGGGAGGTGTCCAGAATAATTAATTTAACGTGTTGCTTCTCCTGTTGATGTCTGAGAGGCCTTCAGAAAGAAGGAAGTTGCATATGAGCCATACTCAACCCACAGCCTTTTTGGATTAATATCTCTGATTTACTGAATGCAATTAACTCATTAACTTAGGATTGTTTTCACAATTATGTTGTATGTGCTATCTTTCTTACTAGCAATGCTCACAGCTGTTGGCCTCCTGTGAGGATTCAGCATCCTCACAAGGGAGGGAGGATGCTGAGGGAGCTCTCTTAGATTTTGAGTCCTGGCCTGCAAAAATGCACAGTTGCCAGTTTTACTTAGACAATATCCCGTTAAAAAAAAGAAAGAATGAATATTTTCATCATAGGTAACGAAGAGATCAATATTTAGTCTGGCCTGAGGGATAAAATGGAGCATGGGATATAATGCTGTACGAGCACAGCACCTGTCCAGAATGGAACGTGGCGAGTCCCAGCAGAGAAACGGGTCTGTTGCAGTGAATGTAGTGGGGACTGGTACGGCTCGCTGGGAAGAAAGCAAATGCAAAGTACCAATTTGGCATAAGCAATGGTAAATATCAAGCAGCAATTAAAAGGAAGAAAGGTGGTGCAATTAAAATTACAGATATACTATCCAGAACTGTGGGGGGCGTGTGGGTTTTGAGAGGAGGTAGCCGCTTTCTTTTTTAATCCAGATCAACTACAATGTAGATAATAATCACTAACGTGAAAAACAAGGAGTGAATTTTCTGCATTCCTGGATGGAAAGTCTCTAAGGAAAATCCTGGCACAGTGGGGAGCCAGGTGCAGAAGTAGATGGTGTTAAGCTTTCCTTGAACAGATCATGAAACAGGATGAACTGCCTCTAAAAGTGTCAATTCTCAGTGAGATACAGCAAGAGACCTTGACCACCTGTAGGTACTGAAGATTTAATGGCACTTGTAACTGTCATAAAATAAAACACAGCATCCTGGCTGCATTCCACTGCAGGCAATTGATTTTACTTCACCAAATTTCCACTCTATGGTTCTAATTGAGTATTACTTTTTTTTTTTTTTTTTTTTTTTTTTTTT
>WHYT01015546.1:72187-91234 GCA_009806455.1 Tetrax tetrax | reverse complement strand
CTTGGGTCACAACCCCACGCAACGCTACAGCTTGGGGCAGGGTGGCTGGAAAGCTGCCGGGTGGAAAAGGACCTGGAACAGGCTGCCCAGGGCAGTGGTGGAGTCACCATCCCTGGAGGCGTTCAAAGAACGTCTAGATGTGACATTGTCAGGACATGGTTTACTAGGCATGGTGGTGTTAGATTGGTGATTGGACTGGATGATCTTGGAGGTTTTTTCCAACCTTAAAGATTCTATTCTAGTCCAGTCTAGTCTTTCATATTGTTTAAGTTTCTCATGATCTGCCCCTGGCTTCTTCACTTCCTCTGTGCTTGTTTAATGGGAGCTTGTTTTGCTTATTGTATTTATTTTGGTTTTGTAAATAAGGCACGGCCAGGAAAGTGAATGGCAACTGATCATGTAAACACAAGCAATACTAGGAAATTGGCTAATGCTCAGGGAAAGGCTTTTCTCTAACTGATTGGTGTCTTCAGTATCTTCCATTCCTTCAAAAGAATCTTCTATGGTTAAATATTGAATAGAAAAAAAAAAAGCTTTTCCATCCGGACCTGAAAGGGGCTCTTCTACGGTGCAGAAGGGATGAGCCACTCAATTTGTTTGCTATGGAGAACTGAGAGGTCCTGGGGAGGTCGGTGTGGATGGCTGAGTTAGAGATGACTGAGCTTGTGCCCGTACTGGAACACTTTCTATTTATTTATTTATTGTCTCAAGGCCTCTGTACACTGAGGTTAGAGGGCTGGGTTATACGCCTCCTCCTTCGAGATAGCTTCTAGCTTCCCAATCTCAAAGGCCGTTTCACTTGATTTTCTTGCACAGTCTTGCTGAACTCCAAGATCTGTGTTCAAAATTTAAAAAACCCCACAACTGTCAAAACACCATTTTACTTTTGTATCAAGTGTTTAGCACATGTTTGGAATGGCTTTGGAATATTATCGTGCTGTTGGTGTTAGAGTGCACTCAGTTATTGGTAATTCTAATTCTAGTATTCTTCTTGTGAAAAATATGAATTTATTCACAAGCTTCTCTAGAAGGCACACAGAAAATCAATGCTGCTTGTCTGGTAGGACGTGTGTAGGAACATGTGAAGAACACTGACAGATACCACTAAAGGATGCAGTGGCACCTACAAGGCCAGTTCATCCTTACCTCCTTCCTGGAACACGTCCTGACCCACCTGGCCCTCGCTTTGTTGAACACATAGTTTCAGAAGAAACCACCTCGATATAAGCAACAGGAATTGCATTGCCAACTCGCAGTAGGGTTTTTTTATTAGGTAACATAAGAGATGGGATTTTCAATTTTAAGAGTTTTATCTCTCTTGCTTATGACACAGCGATGTAAACTTTCAGTGAGCACTTTGATCTGCGCCGGTTTGAACGCAAAGCTGAGCTGATTTTTTTTAGTGGGTGCTCTGGGGGAGGTCTGCTGCCTGTTCCAATCCTCATGGGCACCCTGCAACAGAACTCTCTGTATGTTAACATTTATACATAGAACCATATGTTATGGTAGCAGAAAAAAAAGTTTTAGAGATTCTAATGATTATCTCACCGAAAATGTCACAGAAAACATTAGGAAATGTGTTAAATCTCACGGGATGACTGCAATTCCTGTCGTCTTGTTTAGCACAAAAATGTAAATCGGCTGGATAAAACCAGTCTGCTCATTTTTCATGAGCAATCACTGATTCCTCAACAAGCGAGAGGCAGCCTACCTTGTGTCTTCTCATGGAATCGCCGCATGCAGTACAATCTTTAAACCAGGAGAAAGAGGATAACTTAAAGGTAGAGGAAATAAGCTTTCTGACAGACTGTTTTAGTTGTGGCTTAGACCCCTCGGATCAAACCCACGCTGCCACCCTGGTAGATGATGCTGCTGTCCTAGTGTGGAATTGCAGCCCGCGGGATTCTCCGGGCTGTGTTTTATCCCTTTGCCGTTGCGGGTTTGCCTTTTATCCCAAGGAGGCATTCGGACTGCTGTTCTGCTTGGGCTATCTGCTCATTCATACAGCATATTTCTAAATTGCTCGGGGCTGCTTTATCATGTTTCTTCTCGCTAAGTGGGTGCACTTGAATGTAGTTATTTCCAATTTCCAATTGTAATGCAGTTTTAAAAACATGTGTGCTCTATCTGCCATTGCCATCCCATGTTTTACTGTGGCTATGTCCTTCTCTCTGCTGTGTCAAGCAAACTGCTTTTACTGTGAGAAACCATGCAGAAACTTAGGAACAACTTAGCAATTCACTAAGACATGCTGCAGAAAGCAACGTTTCCTGTTATGTTTAGTTTTTCTTATACTTTCTGTGGTCTGCTGTGCACTAAAATGTGGTCTAGATGATAAATATTTCACCTCTAACTCCAAGGCATCATAAAAAAAAAATTAATGTAAGAATAAACTGGGACCGTAGCAATCTCGTTGGTCTTGAAGTCTGAGTATTTCTTTCTGTTCTTCAAAACAAGATGTTTGCTCTCTAGATAGCAATTTGAGAGTTCCCAAAGTCAATGCAAGTGGCAATTCCACAGTGGTAACATCAAAGGAAAGAAAAATGACTGAGTTATTTCTCACAGTTGCCTCACTGCCTGTGGTCCAGCAGAAACAGAGCACTCCTAGCCTCAAAAAAGTTTTGAATGGAAAATATAACCAGTGCTTGGGACTCTCATATGGAAGATAAGATGGCTGAATACAGTTCTGTGCTCTGCTAAAACTTATCTTGTGTAAATCACATGGTATGCCTCACGTGGAAATAAACAAACCACGGGTGCCGTAGAGATCGAGTCACTGAAACAGTCAGGATAGCCAGAAACTGGTGAAGGGCAGATAAGTATGTAAAATAACTGGGCAAGCGTGCTTGCATGGATGGCAAGGATTTCAGAGAGAAATAAAAGATGAAGATAAATATTAGGAATGTGATGGGCAGGTAGGAGAGTATATACTTAGTCTAATGTCATATGAAAGGAACAGACAGGGAGGCCACAGGGACAGGCCTTTGAGAGAAATTTCCCTTTGAACTCCTTGTTACTGGCAAGTTAGAGACGTTTGAGGTCTTTCCCTACAAACAGCAAGTTACATGAGTCCAGCGTAATATTATCCCTGGAAACATCCCAGGGCCGGGGCTCTGAGCAACCTGATCCGGTTGGAGATGTCCCTGCTCCTTGCAGGGACTTGGACTGGATGGGCTTTGAAGGTCCCTTCCAACCTTAACCATTCTATGATTTATTATTTAATTTTCCTTTATTTCTATGCTGCTTTTTTTTATTATTATTATTATTTTCTTTTCCTGGCTGGAAGGACAGGGAAAGACAGCTGGTCCTACTCTGCAAAGGACTGGCTGACTGAGTAAAGGCAGCCCGTTACTCGGGAGACTCCACCTCGATGTAAGTGAAGCTTTGAATGGAAACAGGCTTTTGCCCTTCCACGGTTACAAGATCAGGGCACTAGTTAATTTTGACTATACTTTTTCCCCAAATACCTGAGGCCTATTTTCTGTTCTAAATTAAGTCAAAGACACAAAATAAAGCTGATGTAAGTAGGATTACTTCAGACCTACATAAATGCACAATTAAATCAGTTTAACCTTAATTTAAAAATACTTCTTTTTACTGAATGGGGTTGGTTCTGAGTTACTGGAATGCAAATATAGTAAATCAGAATTAGGAAAGGACTTATTCCATTTTCTCTCTAAAACTTAAAAAAAATAACATCTGACTCTTAACTATTCGGTGGCATTCTTGATCGTGTGCGGAGCCCCAGTTTAATTATGTATGTCAAGTATAGCATCAAAATAGTTTTGCGTTTATGCAAGCTATTTCTACAGTGATCTTTACCTGCAAAGATGGTCATTTCTGCACAGTTTTTTCCGTCTGATTAGGCCTGGGTTTTGTCTCAAGAGATGTAGCCGTGTTCTCACAATCCCCCTTAAGAAGAGAGAAGCCATCCATCTGCTGTGATATTTGGTGAATAATCTTTGTTCTATAAATATTTGAAGCTGTGTGCTTAAAAATGGAATATCACTTTAAAAAGCAACTCGCTGGCATACACGCTGCCTGACTTCACTGAAACAATAAACTGATTAGCTAATCTTGGCAAACTTCATATTGTTTTCTGAGAATTTACTCATGCACATTGTTAGGCTGGAACTTGTTTCATGGCTGCTATGTACATTATGGGGGATTTACTTGTTGCATTGATAAAATTAACTATGATAAGTAACTTTGCTTTTTTTTTTTTTTGTATTTTAAATGAAAATAATTTGTTTTAAATTACCTTTTTTAACTCAACCAATTACAAAGCTGCATGCAATACAGACTTGATCCCGTTCTCGTTAAAAGCCTAGCGACTCTAACTGCAGAACTTTGCCTGCACCCCCCAGGAAGAGCGTGATCAGAAGACGTGCTTTATCTCTGCCCTTTGACCCCGTGTTTCACAATTAACTGAAAGGCATGTCTGCGTATTCTGCCGTATTGCAGAAGTAATTCTGGATGTCCTGAACGAGCCAGCATCTGCTAAGCCAGTTCACTTAATTCACTAAGACATAGTTTCTCGTTACAGGTGCAATTCCAATTTAAATTTTCCATTGTGTGGCAGTTGAAAAATGACCTAAAAATGCAAGCATGAGCTCTATCTTGAAACTTTTTTTGGTATCAAACTACTTAAACTGATTTGTTTGTATAAGGAAAATAAAGCAACATAATATAAGGATGATTAAATTACAGAGCATCCATCCAGTTTGCTATTCGTACTATCAGGACAAACGACTCAATTTCATGTACATGAGGTGGCTTTATTTGGGTCAAGTACACTTTTCTCAACTTTTTTAAAGCTTATATTGTGTTTCAACTTTTGCTTGACTGATACGTTGTCTATAATTGGAAATTTAAGACCTGGTTTGTTCCCGGAAGATTTGGTGACAGATCCATGTTTGCTGCCAGAACTCTCATTTGTGAAGGTCTAGAAAAGAGGTGACTGAATATGACCAACTCTGAGGGGGGGAAAAATCTGCAATACAAATAAAGCAGTATAAGAACAGATCTTCTAAATAGCAGGAAGAAAACACTTGCACCATCCATAAATAGAAAACCTCTTTCTCCGCTTCTCTCTGCTCTGATCTCTCCCCTAAGTTGTATAACACATACTGAAATTGGATTTTTCCACATAACATGCTATGTTCTTTAATTTTTTGTTTGCATTTTAATTGGGTTCTTTTTTGGAGAATGAGACTCTCCACTGTACAAATCAAGGCCTTCTGTTAAAAATCTTTATTTTGCAAATGACTTGCCAGAGTGATATCACTGCTACAAGAATAAAACTGAAAGCTTTGATTCTGTAATGTAAGACAGTACCAACATGACACAAACAGATATTCCAGTGAATGTTTCCAGTTAAGTTTATTAGATATGTGAACTTGAAAGTCTCATTTGGACTCTTGACCTTTTGCATGTTAATATCATCAGGGGAACTACAATGTGAGCCATTCAAACCAAGCCATGGTGGCTCAACTATGAAACGCTTTGTATGTTCCTGTTCCACAAAACAATTCTGCCCTCTGTATTCTAGAGGACAGGCGCCGCTTCTGTCATTATCATGTTAGCGTTTTTCATTTAGATGTACCCATTGGTCAATAACAGAAATTAATTCTGGTCTTTAAAAATTCCTTGTAAAGAGATAAATCACATCAACGTTTTACATGAATGGACGCTCAAATAAGCATACAAATATTGAGTGCTGAAGACTGGAAAGAATAATTTTCAAATTAACACATCCCAACAATTCTTACATAGTTTAGGGTAAGAATATAACAAGCTCTTGGAGATAAAACAGCTTCATTTTTGCAGTAGCTACACTCAAAGCATTAAGTTTAGGCTAATGTACAAAGAAAAGGGGAATAGGCAATGTACCAGTCTTTCAACTTTTGAATTTAACAAGTTATGGTAATTCAAAGTGGAAAAAAACCCTTGAACATAATGCAATAAACTTTCATGCACATCCAACTTTTTATACCAGTCACAGACGAGGAGGTTTACATAATTTGGCTTAATATCTTTGGATGCACAGAAAAAGCTGAAGGAAGAGGCATGTCACATGTTGAGACAAGGGCTATTGGTGGAGCTGTGTAAATGCTTTCCAGATTATGTCTGACTACATTTACCTGCTTCACGAGCACAACACTAATGTGGATTGTTGTAAAAAGCAGTAATTGAAAGTAAAATCCTTTCTTCAGAAGTTAGTGTAAGGGTAGTAACCCAACATTCTCCAATATAAACATCATAATCTTATTTATCTTAAATGCTACAGGGAACTCCTGTAATATTTAATCAATATCTTGCAGATTCAGAAAGTCCATGCATGGCACTGGTGAAAATTTAGATCTACATTAATTCCCTGAATGATCGTAGATTAAAAAAAATAATAATAATTCCCGCTACATCCATCTGGGAGAGTGGAGAGGAACATAAAGATGACTGAAACGCAGAGACTATGCTGCTGCTCTTAATTTTAATGGCAGAAAAGGGTTTCTTTCCCGTCTCCTTTCACAGATCTTTAGTACAATGAGTTGGGATTGAATGTGCAAGAGGAGGATTGGGGTTTTGTTTATATGTACACAGAAAATGGAGCCAGGGAGCTGTAGCGTGTACCGACGTGTCCTTTACTCACCAACTGGCAAATTCTGTATGAATGTAATCTTCCTTTTCCATGGGATAAAGAAAAGATTGCTGAACGGTCTTTAGAAAGAAAGAAAGAAAACTTTTGTGGAGGAAGAGAACTACCAAATGATCTAGCGAAAAGGCTGCTGTTCAGCTGAGATACGTACCTAGAGAGAAACATCTTCCTGTTGGGCTGCTGTCAAAACGGTCACAAACGTGAAAGCGTCTCAGAAAGATAATCAATATTAGTGTTAATTCTTCCCGAAATACCATCTCCTAACATCTTTCTGATCCGATTCTGTCAAGTGCTTTCCTGATTATAATTGTTTTCTGTAGTAACTTGCAGATTTTAATTAAGACTATTTCATTAAGCTGTCTACATTCAATATGTTGCGTTATTTGTTAGTAGTATAGCAACATTTCATTTGGAAGTAGAAAATATTTTGTCATTCAAATTAGTGAACTGTTCCTGGCATGTTTTTAAAAAATGTTCATATGGCACATCTTGCAAACCTCACATTAGAAGTTTAAACTAAAATACTGCAGTACAAAGGATTAGCAAGCCATTATTATTATGAAATTAGAACCAAGGAGATAAATTTTATGTGCTTGTTTAATTTAACAGAATTTCCATCTTACTGTATGACTGAGAGTTGGTAGATAAGGCAAATATTCTTTAAAATATTCAGATAAAGTTACTTTTTTTTCACTTTGTTCATGGAATATTATTATTTTTTTTTTAATTTTTTTTTTTTTTTCCCCTAAGAATGAAAGGATGGGTTTTTTATTCGGCAGTCACCGTTGCTGGCAGGTAGCACAGCAGCGGAGGAGATAACCATCTAGTCTTCTATCCCACGGATCACATACAGAGCTCAAAGCGCTGAGGCAGAAAGTGGAAAGGAGTTGTTGAAAGATACAATTCGGTAGCAGCAGCAGATCCTAAATGCAAAATAACCCCTCTGAAGTACAAGTTATTTCTGACACTGAGTTCACAATGTGAACTAAGTTCACAAAGTGTCTAACTTTGTTTTTTGATTATTTGTGCTGTGGGGTGTTGGTTTGGGTGGAGGATATTTTGTTTGGTTTTATGTGCAGTTTTTGTGGTTTAAATATTATAATTTAGAAAGATAGTCATATCTTATTTAAATATTCTGAAGGATGGAGTGTTTACCACAACGTTAACAACTTATTCAACGATTAACTGCCTATCAGAAAAACGTTGCACATTCTCTTCACATTTTATTTTTGTAACTTAAGCTTTCAACAACAGATCCTTGCCTGCTGACAAAGAAAAGAACAGATAGCTCTCTTCATGGAGGTTCTCCACAAGCTGGAACGCTAACCAGAGGATTAAGTTTGGTTTTAAACGAGTTGGTAGCAAAGCAGGTCTTTAGTACACCCTACCATTGCTCTGCCTTTCTATTTAAACATCTCGGAGAAGACAAGTCTAGATGTTAACTGCTGCTGGCTACTGCAGGGCCAGAGGGCTCCTTGAAAGTGTTTGAGGCCGTTTCAGAGCTTTGCACGAGGCAGCCGTACATCTGAACGGCCCGTGAAGCACAGCGTGATTTATTGTGGCATGTGGTACGTACGAGGAGCAGAGGAAGGATGAAAAACTCCTGCAAGCTCCATGTTCAGCTAGCTCGGTTGCTCACTTGGGGTATAAGCCTTAGCCAAGGAAGACAAATAATTATGTTCTGTATCCTCAGATTAGAAAGTAAGAACCGTGTTATTCAGCTTTAAAATGATTTAGATTCTTTTCTCAGGGGTGTTGTAATTTCCTTTCTTTTTACCCAGATATTCTTAATGTTTGTTTAAGCTGAGACCATAAAGTGTGCATAATCTTCTAATCTCACAGTCCATTTTAACGTACTTAGTTCCACTGTTTTAATTCCATTTGGCTTCCAATTTGGGATAAAAATTATAAACACTGTATTTCAGAATGTAGAAGTGAGACTCCAAGATCAAACTTTGTGTTAGGGGGAGATTTATTTTAGTTTCAATTCCCTATTGGAAAGAAATAGAGCAGAACAAAAACTAGAGGGAGCTGTTGTTCACAAATAATTCACAAATAATCTCCTTTATTGCTTATTCTGAAATAAATTAGAAAACTGCCCTTTTTTTTAAAAAAAAAAAAAAAGCACTGTCCAAAATGTGAAGCAATAGCATGGAGAGGAGGACAGATAATTAAGGCAGAAATATGGCCTACCTGGTTTAATGGAAGCACGTATACTAACAAGAAAGAGAGGGAAGCAAATGTGAGGACAAGTAGAAAACTGAATTCATCTGTCCTGTGGTTTAAGGGTGTGAATGGATAAATTTTCATCCAGTTAGAAATGCACAAAACATTCTTATTTTACTTTTGAAACAGCAGAACAAATATTAGACAAATACTATGGGTTGGAAATTCAAAATACTGAAGCTTTTTTTTTTTGGTAAAGGAATGAGAAACCAGTAGATAGCTCCATTCATTGTGAGGCTACTGAATTAGCTAGAAGAAATCTTTTTTAATAAACAGAAACATTTCTTCTGGAAATAAGTATTAAACAATGCAAACAACCTGAATCCTCAAAGGCAGATAAATAGAAATATCTGGAAGGTAAGATTTGCTTCATGGAAAGCTGCATGATGTGAAATAACTATTATGAGGTGTAACACTGAAATATGGAGAAGCCCAAGATATTTGTCGGCACAGAAGTCCTCTGGCGTATTGAAGTAAAACATCCACGTATTTCACATCCACGTATTATCTGGTGAAACTCTGGTGAAATTCGCCAGTCCTCGGGTCGCTCTGGACCACTGTCTTTCATTCTGTTCTAATTATAAAACAATTGTGAATTTGCTCAGCTCACCACCCTTTCCTGTGAAACACTGAGCAAACATAATTAATGTATGTGGATACCGTCTTCCGGGGCGGGGAAAAGAAATCTTGCACTAGCCGATACTCAGCCGAGGGCAGCGGGCTTGCTTGTTTCCCTAGAAGCCAGCCCAGTTACAGCAGAATTCCTGCTCAGTGACCGCTCTCCATGTAACTCCATCAAAAACAGCGTATGCAAGTATGTCTCTTCATCTGTGAATCTATCTTCATGAATGCAAAATAAGCGTCATAGAAATTGGTGGTCTCATTGTGGACTTACAATTTTACCTTTTTTAAACAAAATACAAACCTTTCAATATTTATGCATTAAATGTCAAGAATCTGATGATTTTCAGTATGAACATACAACCACAAAACTGCCATGTATCCCTTCCTTGTCTGCATTGTGCACAGGGCTGAAAAAAAAATATTTCTACTCAAGCTATGGCAATAGATGAGTGGTATTTAGCAAAGTATTGGCATTGTGCATGACGTTTTTCTCAATCTGCTAGTCTGTGCTAGACAGCTGGCCTTGGTCTGTCCTGCACCCAGACGAACACCAGCAGCACCGCTTCACCTGGGAACCGCCCAAGCGAATTTGAGCACAATTGACTGACTAGTGGCAAGAAAGATCTTCTAGATAAATAGTTTCTCTGGTTCACTTTTATAGTTGGTTGATTGCCATTCAGAGACAAAAAAAAAAATCCTCCACCCTAAGGAAGCATGCCTTATCACGTGCAGCTTACAGGAGTCACGCAGAGGACAGAGCGTGCGTCTGCGGTAGCGTTCTGTTCAGAGTTGGGCCTTGTGCTTTTGCAACAGCTCTGTAGTCTCCACTTGCTCTGGAGCAGTCCAGGAGACCATATACGAAAATTCCTTTCAGATGAAACTTGACTGGAAGACGGGCTCCAGCTGGTCATTTGCATTCATTTGTGTGACCAGCTGAGCAACAGGCAGAAGTAAAACCTCTTACGATGCCCATAACGTGGATGTCAGGTCCCTGACTCCAGCTCTCACGCTGTAACTCTGCTTCTGGCAGGCTGCATTACGGCCTGGTGAAGATGTAATCCAGAGTTACCCAGAGACCCGTCTAGGATGGCACAACAAACTTCCAGGAGAGCAGGGCCAGTCAGGAACCCTTTTCTGACATCCTTACCAACACTTGGACGCTCTTTTTTGACTTGGTCTTCTCTGCTATGAATCCATATCACTATAGGGTTTGGGCAGGGAGAAAAATAAAATTTGGGGGGCAAGGGAATCGGAACAGTGTAGTATGTAATTCTCTCACTGGAAATATGAGGGGAAAACCCACGAGTCAGAAATGATAATTGTTTATTATTTTGTTCACCTAATACACTGATGATGGCAGCATAACAACCAAAATAGAAGTGAGGTTGGCAATTGAGCAATGTGTTCAAATTACTGTCAGAAATACGCATCGAGAACCAAATACAACTATTACAAAAGTAATGTCACTTAAAAGAGAAAGTGTATGGGAGGGGCATGCACACCCAGCCAAAACATTCACCCATTGCATGTTTTGATGTTTGCCAAGTTCAAGTAGGATTGCTTTGCTTCGTGGAACAGGAAAGCCTGAATCCAGCCAACGCAAAGTAACATCATCTGCACTTGCCAACAGTGTGCACGTTAGGGAATGGCTCTGACCTAAATGTAATGACCTGATTTGAGAACAGACTCAACCACATGAGAGAGTGTTTATAGACTTAATTTCACATTGTAGAAGGCACGGTTTTTCCACATCTGAAACACGGCGACTCGGGCCCCTTAGCCCTCCCTGGGAACCGTGTCCACGCTCTCTCCCATGACACAAGCAAGCATAGAAGCAACATCCCATCTTTTTACTAAATAGTTTCGTACTCAGACTGCTTACTCAGGCTGTCGAACTGGGTTTGCTTCCCCTTCGTATGAAGGTTCTAGCTGCTAAGCTGCTGTCTCTAGAGGGAGGCTCTTGAGAGTTCCTACCTACGGTGTTCCCTTTGCATGCTGTAAACGAGTACTGGCCAGGAGGAAGCGAGGACAGTTCTAATCTAGCCGTCGGGGACTGGTGGAGTAGTGTGGGGATCTATGTTTCAGCAGACTGGAACCAAGGCTTCCTCCCCCTTTTTCTGCCTCGGTGAAATTTCCTCCCTGAAACTCCATTACCCAGACTTGTAGGCGAGGGGAATGTGTCGTGTTTGTAGCTCTTGAGAGGGTTTAGGCACAAGTGAGAAGGCTAACTGTCTGGGTGCTCAAAATACAGCTGCTCATGGTCAGTATAGGTTAGCTCTCCTAGGAACTCCACTGGAAGATTTAGCCCTTCTTGACTTTTATTTTCTGGATTGCTAGCTGGTAAACCAATAAATAAAACAGTGATTTCCCAAAGAATTCCTTGTGTTAATATAATTTGACTGTTTTTCTAGTGTCTAAAGTCTATGACAGCTTTCAAGGGTACTTTGGATTAAGACAAGAGTTCAATGGAACTACCAAACAATGTTTTGGAAAACAGATTAACCTTTGCTATGAGTTATGTCTGTTTTGAGAAATATTATACTCTGATGAGAGATGCAGCACTAAGTTTTCACATATAATGTATTTTAACTCTGAGAATCTCCTTATGGCGATGACAGCAAATGGAAAACAGACTCAGAACAGGAATAAGCACAAATATCCTGATCTCAGCAGAGGAAAAGATGTTTGGGAAGTAGCGTGATGATTGCAGCAGCAGAGTCTGTGTTCTTACTGTGTTCTTAGGAAAGCAGATATCGAGTGAGATATGACGATCAGACATGGCATACTGCAGCTGATCTCCTACAGATGGGTGAAACAAGTGGAAGTTCAGGCCGAGGGAGAAGAAATTTACTTTGCAACTCCACTTGTTTACAGCTATCTAACTTTGAGGTGGTGTTAATGTCTTCGCATTGGGTTCATAGGTGTAATTTCCAGCACTGATAGAAGGTTTTCCTAGGTTTTTCTATAAGAGAAGACCAGAGGATTTCCCTGGTTTATTTGAATCTCTGAGAAATCTATTTTTTTTCTATCATTTCTAGCCTGTGAAGTATAGTAAACTGGTGGATGGGGAAGGCTTGCACAAAACCTGCATCAAGAAAAAACTTAGGAGGTGTGGTAGCCCCCTCTATCCTGACTTGTTTTCAGTGAAACTCAAGATCAAACAAAAAGTTTGCTTTTCCCTTAGAGAAAGGCAAGTATTAACACAGCTCAATAAGCTCAGTCCTTTGTCATTGCCGCCTGTAACTCAAGAAAAGTTTCTGATGTGCACTTTTCTGTGGAAAACCTTTGGAATTTTTTTTTTTTTTAAATCTAGTTTTATAAAGGAACCAATCCTTACGTGGTTATAGTGGGGGTTTTTAAATGTCAATTCACCCTTGTTCCAGCTTGTGTATTACGGATAAACAATTCTATAGGGTAGAACACTCAAAAGAATTACGTTTCTATGAGTGTTGTGGCAGCTGGCGGCTATGGATGACTGAAACTTTATTAATACCTCACGAATAGTACAATATTTGAGTTACCAGCATCTTACACTAAGAACAAGTTCAAGCAAAAACATAACCAAGGTTCTTTTGATGAGCAGTGAGACCTCATCCCGTAACGCAGATGTTACGAACCGCAGCTCTGGTCCACAAGATGGTGAACAAATAAGAGTGGGTAACAGAAAGACAATACAGGCAGGTCCGCATCGCCGTTGCGTTATTGCGATCCCTTGGATTTACCGGTGCTAATCCAGCCATTACATAAGTACTTTTCTAATGTGTAACGTGTGATGGCTTCTCGCCTTGTTCAGCAATAAGGGGTTTAGGTGAGCTTTACATTTCCCTCATTCTGCTGTGGAAGCACAGTGTAGCTTTGTCACGAACACAAATCCAACCCGCGCTTGAGAAACTGAAAGATGCAGTGGGTGTAGGCACGGTGCAAAAAAGATAGGTGTTACCTGAGTTAATTTTCTTCAAGTTAGTTCTCATGGCTTTTTTATTGTTTATTGTTAAGGTAGGTGCTCTAAAATGGAATCTTTTGCATTGTCGGATGACTGGCATGTTTGATGGCCACAGTGTGTCATAATTGTCTGAGGCAAAGACAGAACTTTGGGGTTCCCCACTCTGTTTTTTCCCTTGTGTGGTGTTTTTGTTTCTTTTTAGCCCGTTCTCTGTTCTGCTTCTGTCATTTCAGACAGGCCTAAGAGAAAACTTTGTGTTGTGCACCTGGGTGATATGATCTCATGTCTGAGTGCTCATAATCCGTATTCTTGATGAGGTAGATCGCGTGATAAAAAGGTTAATCCACTGATTGACCCAAATGACTAAACCCCAGAGATAAAAATTTATAAAATGAGGGAGCTAATGAGTTCCATGGAGTTTTCTGTTCTCCTTGGCTTACTTGTGAGGAAAACTCATCCTGGACAATAAAAACGGCTTGTGTTTGTTTTCCAATTATTCTCGTGTCAAAACACCGCAGAAATGCTGCCACCTATGCAAGTGGTCTTGCTGGGCAACTGCACAGTGTTCTTGATGGCCAATCTGACCGTGCAGCTATTTGGTGTTTGCTCTGGGTTTCCTATTTTAGTGCTCTCATCATCAGTTTGATCCAGTGGAATAGCCAGAGCCATTGCTTCAGCATTCTCCCCAGAAAAAAAGGAATCTCCGGCTAGTATCAACGTCGCATAGCAGCCTCCATCCTCCACAAACGCTTGGCTTAGTGAAATAAAGGGGGAAACGGGAGCAGCGGCAGAGTGTGTGCCAGCAAGGCGCGTGCTTGCTGTCGGTGTGGCCTGTAAAGCTGAACTATTACGTGCCAGAATCTGTAAACTGTTAAACTTCCCCCACGAGCTACCTGAGCAGCCTGGATAACGCGCGACTGGAAATCTAGCGCCAGACAAAATGACGGACACTGAGCACGGGAGAATTTCCACAGTATACAAACATAAACTTTCTGTACTACTGTGGCTCTGAAACCAGAGTTAAGCTTTAGTGTGCAATTACTAGAAAAACTATTGTACAAGTTAAAATCCACTGTTTCCACAAAAAAAAAATCAGGAAGCTAAAATACCGGTCAGTTTAGAAAGGGTGCAAATTCTTGTAGTTTGGGTCTTATGGACATGTATTTGCATAGGTTGTCTAGCTTTTGGATCTTGGCTGGGACTCACAGTTCTACCCCCAAAAGAGGTGAAGAGAAGAAACAAAGTTTTTTTGTCACTGGGTCTTTATTTGAAGGTATTCTACAAAGTTTGCCCTTGTAGCATTTAGTTAGGAGGCTATCTTAGTCAGAAACAATTTTTTTTTTTTTTTTTTAAATTATTGGAAACACTTACATTTGATCCAAAGTCTTAAAAAAATGCTAATTCCTGCAACCTTTATTTACTTACAAAACTCCTTCTGCCAGAAATTGTGCTGTCAGACCCAGGCTGCAAGTCCCTTAGAGATGAGTTGTTTGCGGAGAGTGAACAACTATAAAGAAATTGGTGGTAATGGTTCTGTATACCTTCTCAAAAATACAAGCAGTAGATTCACAGTCTTGCCCATAAATATTATAGTTTGCACCTGCTTGAGTGAGTAGACTTGCCTGCCAAAGAAACTCTTAATTTACATGCTGGAGACAGACTGTATCGTGTGCTGTTCCTAACAAAAGCCTCTGTGCTGCTCAGTTTTCCCTCCTCCCCTTTGGGCTTTTAAATTATTGACAATAAGATAGCAGCTGCAAACAGATACACTTATTTCAGTACAGCAATATGTTCTAGCACGCTTTCTGGATGTTTCCTTTACTGCTTCAGCTTTCCCATTTTAGTTAGTTTTAAAATCTATTAAAATGTACCAAGTCAATGGAGGGACGGTATAAACGGCTCTGCCGGGTTCTAAATTTACTTCCAGTGACTCCGTATCAAACTGGCCTGATCTGCAAATCAACAGATGATTTAACTGCCATCTTTACAAATTTCATCTTGGCTCTAAAATTCATAATGTGATCTCTCTGCCTCTTACATAATTACCAGTAATAAAGACTAGCATTCAGAATTTAGCTGAGAATTATTTTGATGATGCATGGAGCAGAAGAGGCTCCAGATGCTCTCTTGAATCGCTGTCGCTGCTTAGTAAGCAATTAGGAGTAGTCACAGTCTCCTGCTGTATTTAAACAGCG
The DNA here is from genome assembly GCA_009806455.1 of Tetrax tetrax. NCBI lineage: Eukaryota > Metazoa > Chordata > Aves > Otidiformes > Otididae > Tetrax > Tetrax tetrax. Next base: position 75,591 of record WHYT01015546.1, on the reverse strand, counting down.
AGTGGGCTACTGGGGCCTCATCCTTACACAGGCTTGTAAGTGTAACTGATTGTAAACAATATTTTATGGCTAGGAGCAGGAAATCTACCTGTGATAGTGCAGCAAGCAGATATGACTTCAAGGAGCCATTTGAAATATGTATATTAAAGTCCTGAAATATTACTAAGCGCTGCGTAAACTAAATGCAGTTTGGTTCAGAACAAAGATGCAGATGGAAAGGTCGCAGAGTGACGTTTACAAATGTTACAATATAAGACAATGAAATAGAAGTTATGTAATTTAGAAACAGCCGTCTTAAAAGAACTACGCTCAGACTTAATACAACCAAGTGGAGATAACTTTCAACGTACGCTGCAGTGATTTCCGCTATTGCTTTCTGAGACTCTGAATCCATCTCGTACGGCAGTTCCCTGACACACCGAGCATTGCTGAGGAACTGTCTTTCCTTTTCCATATCTCAGGCCTGTTGAGCAACGCCTGTGCCCAAAACAAGTGTATTTGTTTTCTTAGAATCGATTCGAGTCAAAGAGAAGGCTGTCTTGTCATTGGTGGCAAATTAAAACTTTTTCTTACTAATCCTAAACCTTGTAGTTGCAAAATTGCCCACTACCTTAAATAAGCTTGGTCTATTCATTAGCAGGAAATTAGTGGCATCAAGGTCTAATTAGTCTATTAGTTTCATAGACAGGAAACAAGGCGTCTGATCACAGGAAACTTCAGTAACATAAGATATTGTCAGAATCCAAAATACACTATGGATAGAATTACTGTTCTTTTCTGAGCAAACTCTAGAGCCTGATGATTCATCAAGTCTTTACTGAAATAATAAATTGAAACATTCTGGGATGAGTTTGCTAGCAGATGTCTTCAGCCTCACCACAGTAACACAGGGAGCAAGCCGGGAGTACAGAGCCATAAAGGTCACCTGAGGATGGACTGCGCTTCCCTTTGGTAAGCTGTACACTACAGTGTTACAGCTTTCTAGAACAATCCTCTTTTTCATCTTGACTCATTTTTACTCTGTTTCTCCTTCGAATGACAAATATGTCCTGGAATTCATCATTCCAGACTGGATATAAAGATTGTTTCAACAAAATACATTGTTATGCCAACGCAATGTTTTCTGTAGCTTGGTTTAATTCTAAGTATAAAAGGAGTTCATGTTCCGTGCCAGCTATGATTGAAGGCTAAATCTTGTCTTAACGTGTCTGAGAATGACATTACAAGGTAAGTACAATAACTGGATGACTCAGTATGTGCAGAACAAAACCACGTTCCTGTTTATAGGGAAGGGTGAGGAAGAGGAGAGAGAAGGTACCTACCAGACGTTTTTCCCTATTGTTGTTTGAACCATACAGAAATACTTTGGCAGCTTTGTGGTTTCACAGCATTATTTCATCTGTACAAATCACAGTATTGGCTAATACGCCTGATTTACTCTTGGGGATTTTGAAGTTGCTCATACCAAAGCACTATCCTTCTAATTGAAAAATCTGGTGACCTCAGTGCAGCTCTACCTTGCCCCCTGTTTGGAGCTGCATGTTAAAGACAGAATCCATCTCTGTGCTTAGAAGTTGTCTGCACAGCTGAAGATTTATTTGCTGCTCACTATACCATCTTACCTTCTGAACGTATCCAGATGCTTAATCGCTTGTATTCAACCAAATTGGAAACAAAGGAGAGGTAATGTGAGAGAGAGCTATTGCAGCATGATCCAAGGAGCAGCATACAAATTTCTGGAGAATATTCCAACCGGCCTGTAAAAATAAATGTGTTCCACGCAGCAGAGGAGATAATGTGAGCCATATTCACAGAGAAACTAGGGAGATAAATCACAAGTGCTAAGAGCAAAACTCATTATTGAGCACAATGCAGTCTTTAAGAAAGTACCATGACAACATTTTTCTGAAAGAATCAAAGATATCTAAGGAGATGTCAAAGTCATAGTTTCTTAGATACAAAATGTATATTCTGAAAAAGTATTTCAAAAATTTACATCACAAATGATCAAAGGAATCAAAAAAGCTGATAACAAACTCTTAGTTAGCAACTGTCTTGAGCCATTTCTCTTGTGGCCCAAACTATTTAGCATCTGTAAGAGAAATGAACCTTTTTACAGCCAGTGCAAGCTAAAGAGATGAATAGTCAACCTGAATATCCAAAAATATTATATAGACCTGTGAATAACTGAAAAAATTGTCAGAGAGATTGTTATAGAGAATAAAGCTATTTATTTCCAAAGAGAGGGCAAAATACAGTTCTTAAAAAGTTGACACCAGATTGCTAATTGCATACCTGCCACTCCTGCTCTGGGAAAAGCACGATGTACTCCTGTTAATATTTCATTGTACACAGTGATCACGTGCAATCTGTAAGAGCAGCTCAAACACAACACCACAACCTATGCAAATTTTGCTCTCCCTGCCCATTTGCAGGGAATAAGGTAAGGGAAGAGGTGAAGAAGGAAAAGGGAGGGGAAAACAGAGGCGGTTGGAGGCTGAACGGTTATTTTAGAAGAAGAAAGGGCAAGAAACTCTGAAGCCAGAAGCTATGATTCTCTCCTTAAGATGCTCTGCTTATGCAGATACTTTCTGTGGCTTAGTATTTTAAGAGCTGTGACACGCCAATGCTTGAGAATATTTTCCATATCAGATAGCCTAAGTCAACCTGCTAAACTTACTCCCTGAGGGCCAAATTCAGTCTTGTTGCATCACTGAAGGTCTGCTGAAGTTAGTCTGTGTGCTGGTACTGGTGAAAAGGGAATGCAGTTTAGAAAACATAAGTGTTCCATTTTTTCCCTGTTTTGAAGCTCATGCTGAAGACTCCGGAATTCAAGAACTGTCTATGTTCAAGCCACGTCCTGCAAAATACATTTAAAAGTAACTTAATTCTAGTGTTATTGTTCACAAACTAAAATCAAGTGTTTTGTGGGATTCAGATCTGTATTTAGGAGTTACTAATCTATCATCATAAAAATACACACAAATCTATTGCAATATCACAATCATAGAGACAATACCTTGTTCATAGTAACGGGTATGAATTTAAACTAGGAATGAGAGCTAGGTCTGCCAGTTGCCTAGGGACCTAAACAACACTTTGTCTCTACATTTTTGCCTTTTTTTATTGTATTATCTCCTACCAGTGCAAATCTTGCAGTCTTATATGCGTATCAATATTAGACAAATACTATGCATAGAACATCGCAAAATACAAGAGATCAGAACACAGATCATACAGGTTATTTTCTCTCCCTCAAATGATTCTGAACTATTAAAGAGTTTTTACTATGCCTACTGTGTGTCAAACTGGATGAAAATGCTGTTCTGAAAGAAATTAAAAGCCTCTTTATAATACATTGCTGTCTCAAAAAGAGAAAAAAAAAAAAAAAACAACCAAAACAT
>WHYT01015546.1:39277-63690 GCA_009806455.1 Tetrax tetrax | reverse complement strand
GAAAGGGCTCCAGACTGTCTTTTTTTTTTTTTTTTTTTTTTTTTTCCTGTCCCAAATTAGATGTTAAACTAGATGTTGGATGTTAGTGGGAGCAGCTGAGAGACCTCATCTTTCAGAGAGGGAAGATGGAACACTCGGAATTTGATGGCAGCCGGAAGATGAGAGCTGTTGCTTCTCTTGGGATGCTGCAGGTCCTGGTCCTGCACTGTACTGCCGCTCAGGGTCTGCCTTGTGATGCCTTTTGTGTCACTGCCAACAGCTGCCAATCCTTTTTTCCTCAGTAGAGCACGTGGTTTCATAGCATGTGATCAGCAGATAAATACTGCGGAGCCTTTAGGATTGCTGTACACCTAACACAAAGTGATACTAGCGAGAAACTGGAGAGTTAACTACTTCATGGATTTTCCTTAACGCCAGGAGTTTGGTGTGCTTAGCACAGAAACAAGCTGTTGGAAGACGACAGTTTAACAAAGGTTTTTATGCAGAGTGGAGATGAGAGAAGGTTAACGTCTTCAGGCAGCAAAGATAGTGCTGTAGTCCAGGTCTTAGTTTGTTGCAGGGATATGGCTCCCCATGAGGAGGATTTTAGGTAGGGTCATCAATGGTGTGTGCATCCCACTCGCTCTGGGCGAGGGGCAGCACCAGGACAGTGAAGTTACCAAATGAATCATGCTTTTGCATGAGAGGCCTCTGTTAACCAAGTCTGCCTGCATAACACGCAAGGTTTTATCCAGAATGTGGAAAAATACTTGAAAAAAACCCATAGCATCTAGCTTTGCAGAATAAATCTACGTGTTGCAGTGTATCTGTTAAGGATCTTCTCTCCATCTAGTTTTAATGCTTGGGAGATGTTCTTAAGTAGTGAAGATTGACAGCTGAGGCTAAATTTTAACTCGAACCTAATCCCAGCACTTCTTTTGGAAAACTACACAGAGGAGACAAAACCACATGCAAAATACAGAAGTTTGAACTAATCCTGTATGACAAGATACATAAATTAAAATGTCTGTGCTATGGTTTTTATTTTGAAATACAGTTTTATAGCACAGCTTTAAACTCCAGATTCACTATTGGGTACCTCTCGAATTCAGAATTAAAAGCAAAACATCTACCAACCATGCCAGGGTTCACTTCACTTGGGTATGTCCTGTGTTTAAAGTATCTTGTGTTGCTTGGTTCATCCAATTCAGGTTCTTGATCCGTACCATCTGCGTTGAGGTGTTTTTGAGTGCTCTCTCCCTTTGTATCTTCATAGCTCCTTCAGCTCCCTGAGTCCTGGGCAGTTCATGATCCTTCTCTCTCTCTTTCTCCCTCCTCACTGCTGTTGGCTTTGTGCTTTTTCCTTTGTTCTAAGCCGTTCCATGTGCTTGGAATATCTGTCCAAGCAGAGTTCGCAGAGACACATTTTTGCTGAAAGTGGTTCTTAAGACTAAACCTATTTCTAGCCACTTTCCAACTCTAAATTCCATGCATCACCCTGTATATGTTTTGTATTGATTTGTGTGCTCCTTTGGTGCCGTTAGACTGCAGATTTTTGGAGCTGACTTTTATTTGCACAGTGCGTTTTACCTAGCGCGCATTGCTCTGCTCCTCTAAAGCTCTAGATAAATAATGAAAATGTACAGGGCTTGCTGGCACAAGTCGGTAGAGAGCTGCATTTCCCGAGGCTCTGCTTCAGAGCTCTGCTTTGTTTCCGGGAGCTCTGCTTTGGTTTTGAGTCTGTTGTGCAAGTATTTTACATAAAGCTTCATGTGAGCTCCAGTTCTGAGGCTCATCTGTCTTGCACGTTACGTAAAGTACACGCAGACCCGTGTTGCACCAGAGCATGCGGAATGCAAAAAAGGCTCAGACAGCTGCCTTTGCGCTCCCATCTCTTCCTCAAATGCAGACACAAAATAAGTGAGAACCCTGCCTAGAGCATGGGAGTGAATATTATTTTCCTGAAAGCATGCAGAGCTGTGTGAGGAAGGTGTGTCACCAACCCACAGACCAGCTGGTTTTGGCCAACAGGCAAGCCGTGTGAATGAGCTCTGGAGAAATACCTGCTTAGAGTGACTGTGGCGGTAACTTTAGGATAGAAAGCAAATTTGGGTAAAAAAAGCATGCGTTGATGAAGGAACTCATTTGCCATACAAACGGTGTCTGAAGGCATGGTCAGCAGCAGCCGCCCTCCTGGGGGTTTGCCAAGTTGAGTTATTTTTGCATTGTAAAGAGCCTTCAGATAATTTTTCTGAAGGGTGCTATATAAATAAAACAACTGCCTGATTGATTTAAAGTGAATCTCTTGAATTTTGGCTCCCTCTTCTATAAATTACATGTGTCTAAATTTCCCTGCTTCAAAAATTTAATCAGATGTATCATGGGTGGAATGAGATTAATTTTATTGCACACAATAGTTCATTAGTGAAGTAGGAGCAATTTCATGTATTTATGCATAGTCTGCCCAGAATTTTTTTACTGCAGCTCTTTCAGATGTAAATAAAAATACAATGCTCACTGCATTGCTTATCAGACAGCATACAGCAATAGAAAACGTTTATGGTATTGCGCTGTGGGCCGCATCTCCAAATTCCTAGGGAATATCAGGCTGAAATTGGCCCTGGGGACCAAAGCCCCGGCTGAGGGCTGACGTTTTGGCCAGCAGCGTGGGCTGAGCAGGATAACTGGAGAGGCAGAAGGTTGAATCATTGCATCCGAAATCCGGACTCTGCAGTGTGCTGACACACGGCTTGCTCACGCTCTGTGGAAAGCAGAAGCTGGAGCTCGGTTCTGGAAGCCCCAGGAATTCAGTAGAAGCTGCGCCTTTGCAGCCGCCGTCCCGAGCAGGTCCTGTGAGGACTTCCAGAGCTAAACCAAGCAGTGTCTGCCTTTGGCTGGTGCTAAGGAGGCGGCACGTGTCACAGGGAACTGCAGCAGCCTGCGCGCTGGACGCAGAGCAGAGTGTATCAGTGTCGCGTGAGTTCACGGGGAGCGGTAGCCGTTCGTTCGTGGCTGCTTACCGAAGATTCTCATGGTGTTTATGTGACTGCATCTGTGTTTGTGGAGTAGGTACCATATGTGAACAGGCTTTTTTTTTTTTTTTTTTTTTTTGACGCCACAAGTCTCTCTGTAGCCCGGTTTATTCCTACATCCGTAAGAGCAGCTGGCAGCTGGATGAGCCTAGCAGACCTGTTAATGTCAATCCTGAGTCAGTCAGCAGGATCAATGTTTTGAGGCAGTTCTTCCTCCCAAGTGACTGATCACAGGAGCTGCACAGAGATTTCTGCTTCTGGAACTGAATTCTTTTTCTTTATGCGGTAACATCATGTTGCAACACAATTAGAGGAGCTATTCCTAATCCTGCCTGTCTTTGCTATTATCTTCAGATCTCTATCTACTTGGTAATAAATACTTGTCCTCTTGAAAGACACGCAGATGGTGGCGATGAAATCGTGTATTTTCAGCTAATGACAGCACAGACCTGCGCAGCTTTGGTGTAATGCAGTTCTCATTCTTTTCTGCTCGGCACTGTTAAGACTACGCAAGATGACTTTCTGATACGAAGCGCTGTGCTGAGGCCGTCAAACTCGCCCCGTGTTGGGCCATGGAATAAATTCATCTGTATGTTCAGGTGTCATTACTGCTTCTGCGAAGCCCTTTGGACGTTTGAGCACGTTTATAGAGCTTTTATAAATTTGATTATTTTCCTTAAAAAAGATTTGTGTATTTTTACTTAAGGAATAAACTGGACATTATCTCCCTAAAAGATACAGCTAGGGAATGGTTAAGTCTTTTGGTATCCTTAGGTGGGAATTAGGGAACAAGAATGGATGCTTTGTAAGGAATTACTGGTTATTATTACAGACTTCTGAAAAACAGACATGAAATTAACAGTTGTGTGTCATTTCATTACTGCTTTGGCAGTCTGCTTTCTTTTGCTTTAAGGGTAAGATGGTTGCTAGGGCTTTGTAGTGAATAACCTTTTTGTGTTCATCTCAAGGCAGAGTGTAATTATTTTATAATTTGGGTTTGTGGGGCCTTTTTAGACATTTTCAGGAAAAAAAAAAGAACTCAGCTTCTGTTAACCCCCCTCGTGCTCAGTTGCTAGTCATTGGCATGTCACAGCGGCAGAAAGAGAAGCTCTGTGTCTGTCCTCATCATCTGCACTTGGTATTTGCCCGAGGATCTGGCTACCACCAGTGAGATGAATGTGGACTTGACATTGGTACAAGCTGGCACTGATTGACTTTGAAAAGTGAAGTTTCCTGACGAGGTATGTGTCTGGTTTAGCGGTGTAATCGTGAGGTGGTGGACAGCAGCTGCTAGAAGTAAAGGAATTGCACACTGCGTTGAAACTGGCTTCCTGCAAGCTCACATAACTCTTTGGCTGCAAGGGCAAAACGTACTTCTAGGAGTCAACAAACTTACCTTTCCACGTGGTTGTAGTAAGCTTCCCCCCACCAGACTGTTCTTTTAGGACATGACAGATTTTCAGTCTCTTCTGTCAGATAGTCTGATACAGCTGTGTTACAGCTGCGTGTGGTGGGGCAGGGAGACGGCAGGAGGGTGGGATCTATCAGATCAAAAGTGGGTGTCTCCAAGGTGGGTATCTGCATCTGAGCCGCTTCTCCCGGGTCACTCAGTAGTCCTGGAGAGCAAGTTCATGGTCAGTCACCCAAAGGTGTGATTTGCCCCACCTGACTGCAAGTCATCCCTGCTTGGTCAGCTAAATCATGCGTTCGGCTGCAGAGCACGTGGGTTGTCCCGTGGGCTGAAATGGCAGCGGACACCTTGCTCGGATGCAGACAGCTTGCAGGAGAGAGACCTGGAGCCGGGCAGATCCCAGGCTCTGGCTGGCCCGCGGCGTCCCTGCCGAAACCCGGGTTTTCCACACGGACAGCCCCACTGGTGCGTTACCTCCTACAGCTTCGCTAGCTCGCAGCTACCAGATATCGTACCCTCCTCCTTCTGTGCTTCAGGGCACCGTAAGGATGCAGTTACACGTCTGCTGTGCGTTGTACCTTACTGTTCGATGAACTGCTTGCGATCCCGTGCTGCAGACATTCTGGTTTGGGTTTTTTTTTTTTCCCCTCGCTCATGGCTTTGCTGTGTGCAGAGTCTCACATGATGGGAATGCTAACAAAAGTTAGCCTGAGTTAGCCTTGCTGGGAGCTATTTAGAATTGCAGACTCCATGTATTTATGGGTTGGAAAGTGTTTAAAATGAGAGGAAACATATTCTTGCTTAAGGTGTGTCTCCAACTTGGGATCCATCACTTCTGTGCGTTGCTGTAGCAACGCTGCAATGGCATGGGAGTTCCTTTTATGGCTGATTTCCGAGCGGAGCGTGGCTGGAGCTGGCAGGCTGTGTTACCAAGCAACCCGGTCCTATGCTCCGGTAACTAGGAAATGCAGCCGGTGCTTTTTAATATTGCCCATGATTCTGATCATATGTTCATTCTGCCAACTTTTGTCTTTTTGGTGTGAAATAATTCCTGTGGAGAACTACAGAAAGATCCCTGTTTTGTGGGGTCGCCCCCCACCTCCCAGCTTTCCCTCACTTGAATGCTCAGTGTGGGAACATTCATAGGAAGGCGAAGACAGCAGTCCATTTATTTTAAAAAATAAATAAAGAAAAAGTGTTCTATTCAACATGTGATGCTCAAGAGTAATTAAACCGATGCCATCTGCACCGTGTGAAAAGAGATGCATCCTTAGCTTCCCAGGTTTGCAGATGTCATGTTTCAGGACAAGCCTCCTGAAATGCAGGTGTTGAAATGCTTTTTCAAAGGTTTTTTTTTTTTTTTTTCCTATTTCCTGCTCTGATACTGGTTCCTTTTGTGGTTTTTATCTCCCCTGTACTTCAGAAGACTTTTGATAATAACTTGCCTCGTGGAGGAGGATGTGAATTAGTAAAGCTTAGGAAATCATTACAAAGACGGATGATGAAATCAAAATGTAAAGTTGTGTTAAATATTTATATTGTAGTCATATCCTACCTAAGGTTGCCTGTCAGGTCCCCCCTGACAGACAAACAGAGCGGCGCGGTCCGTAGTGCCAGGAACAGTCAGTCGTGTTGATTTGAACACGAGGAAATAGTTTATGCAAGGATTAGCTCCAAGCATGCAACCCCTCCTGTTTAAGGTAATGGAACTGCGCGCAGGTTTAAAGCTAACTTCACCACTTTGTGGTATCGAAGAGGGGCCCAGGGTGGGTCCATCCATCCAGGTGGGGATGTCACAGCAGGTGTCCCTTACGAGAGCGCTGAGGGGGTGCCGCAGAGGTGGGGTCCTGGCGAGGCGTGGAGCTGCACGTCCCCGGGTCGAGGCGTGCAATGTAGCGCCCGTGTTCAAAGCGGCAGAATAAGGCTGAGATGAAATCAGAGGGAAACATTGATTTGCTGGTTTTGAACTGTATTGTGGACTTCCTTGTATTTTGTGGATCTTCTTAACACTGGAGCTGGAGAGGAGGAAAGAACATCCCATGTTATCCCCAGTGGCTGCAACCTGCCAGTGGCTTGTTTTGAGCCAGCTCCTGAACACCCACCATGATTGCATGCTTTTTGTGACCTCCTTTCATATGGAGCAACCCGTTCCTTCTCGTTTAATGTGCAACCCAGGATCGCATAGGATCTTGAGAACCACGGGCCCTTACGTCGGTCTCTCAGATTATTAAGCATGTGACGCTTCAGGAAGGCGGTTAATGCCCTGTTGTGGTGGCAATTCTCAACGAGGAAAACGAGTGGCGAGGATTTACTTCATATGTTTGGTGTTGCAGAGAAATTGTGACTTCTTGTCTGTAGGAGCCTGACGGAGGTACCTGGCAGGAGGCAGCATGGACGAGCGTACAGAGGATATCCTGCAGTTTGGGTTGCCAGGCGCTGTGGTCAAGGAGGTGGAAGGTAGTCTGTGAAGTACTGGTTTTGATGTTGTGTCCACCTTTTTGTGGTTTGCTGGCTCTGGTACTGATCAGTGCTTTTAACTGGGGTTAAAAAAAACAGGCAAAGCAAAGCAAACCAAAGGCATCTGTTTCATTTTTCAAGGGCAAACCCCATCCAAACCTTGGCTGTAGGATTCGTACATCCCAAAGCCTGAGATTAATTTGTGCACATACTTGTTGAAACAGATGCAAACATTATTTTTCGTTGCACAGTTTTTATTTGGTTTGGTGCTTTTGTTTTGTGTTGTTTGTTTTCTTTTTAACAGCATATAAGAACTCATTTGGATACAGCAAGACAGGTTCCTAGATGATTGAATTTGGCATCACTCCGCTGTCCTGAAATGGGCAGTACCAACTTGTTACGCCAACTGTAGATGTGGCCCTTCATATCTTCTATCAATTTTCTTTTAAATAACAATCACACCTGCCCACAGTGATATTTAACATTACTCCGTCCTTGTAAAATGACAAACTTAGCATCAACACTAAATTGACTGTGATTAGTCACATATGCCAGCGTTAACAAATGATGACACTTAAAAATGCCCCGTGTGCTTTTATTTCAAATTTTCTGTTACGTGGTGCTGTGCATTTACTGTTCCCCCAGGAATGCTCATTGTCAGGGGAAGTAATTTCATATCCCACCTATTTAGCAAATAGATTGTGAAAGCTGATCTTTGTTGTTTTGAGAGAACAGACTTTATGACCTTCAGAATAACTGACCATCCGTATTTTTATCGGCTGCACTATCTCAGCCTTCGTTGAAGCAGACCAGATTCTGAGTCTTCATACTTTGTACAATTTCAGTGCAGTCTGCTGTCATCTGTAACTGTTCTTTTAATCTTTTGTAGTAAATGTCAGGTGAGGAGCTGACAGTTCTGAAGGTAACAATTTCCCATTTAGCCACAGTCTGTGTAATACCTGAGTGGAGACCTACTGCCTGTGAATGACCAGGGCTGTCAATCCAATTTAAAATCTGTTCTCGTCTGTACTTCTGGAGGCATTCTGCCTGTATAATTTATCTGTAGATTGTACAGGATAGAGTGGCAGTAAATCCAAGTCTACATTCAATTTATTAGTTGTATTTTAAATATTTGATCACAGTGAGGCTAAAGATTCAATACCAATGTGATAAGGTATGATTACGCATGACAAATGGCTGTCGTATCTGAAATGGATCAGATGGAAAAAAAGACCCTTACATTTGTGAGAAATTACAGCCACACATACACCGCGTTTGAAGCCTAAATATCGTGTGTTGTTTACAATCTAGGAAAGGAACATAAGCCTGCAGATAGGGAAGAGAAGAGGAGGAGTGAGATCGTCATCTCCGCGGGAGCTGGGGCGAGGCAGCAGCAGCAGGTGTCCCCGGGCCAGCGGGGCGGCTGGTGCCACGGGCGGCTGAGGTGTGGGGTCGGCGGCAGAGGACCTGCGCTTTCACGTGCACCTTCCCTGCGTGGCGCGGCGTGCCGCGTGCTGTGCGATGAGGTGCCGGGTAATGAAGCTGTTGAAGCGCTGGAGATATCGCTCTGGATTGCTCTTGTGTTTTAAACACCCGAGCTGCCTTCGGCTCCGCTCACAGAATGACGCTTTTCATACTTGATTCCCTTTCTTGCACTCCTTTCTGCAGGTGCAGAAGAAACAAAGCTGGAGTAAGGGTATGGAAAGGTGTCCTCTGTAAAGCAGGCCATGCCTTTCTTTACTGCGGCACTGTCACCGGTGATGCGATGAGATTAACGCTGCTTCAGGTGGAATGAGGCCTTATCTTCGTACGCACACATCTGAGCGCTGTGCTCTCTGTCGTTCCTCTGCCTGTGTTCCCGTTGAATAGTAAGAACCAGATTTTGAAAAATAGGCCAAACATTAGGTAAAAGCAAGGCTCTACAGGTTTATTTAAAAATATTTGTTCATGAGTGCCATGGGTTTGCCAGGTGGTGATCCCTGTTGAAAATAATTCCCTGATTTGTTATGTAAATTATGCCATTAGGTTAAATGGATTCATTTGTAATTTAGCATGCTACCCAAGATGAGTTATGCTGGTAGAATCCATCCTGGTAAGACATGCACATTTGACTATATTAGATTTACATATATAAAATGTATGCTCTCTTTATGGTCATTCCCCCGTGAGTCATCTGAATGTATTCCAGGTTACATGGAATCTCTTCACGGCAAAAAAGTTGATTTGATATATTTTGAGCAAGAGAAACACAGCATCAAAAGCCACGACACGCAAGGCATAAGTTACTGAAAATGAGAGCGCTTCATCTAAGGGGAGGGGAAAAAAAAAAGATAAAAGAACCAGGACAAATATTTATCTACTGTTTTGTTAAAGGATTCCTTTTCTTCTCAGACACGAAGAAATTGGTGTAAGACAATCATGCTAGCAGCTACTATCCATGGGGAAGAAAAAAAATAATTATGACTCATTGTTTTCCAAGGATGCTGATCCCTCTGTGGATATTTACAGGGGTTTTTTTTTAGGAAAACTTACAGTTTACAGACTGCCCACTGAATTTCCATTTTTATTGCAGGGTCATAATATTACTGCATAATTCATCATATGATCACATAGGTTCTGCATTTAATGCTCGATTAAGGAAAAAAATACATCAGCTACTGTTACGTGGTGTTGTCTTTTACCGTAGATCTTTAAGAGAATGCAGTGATACAACCCGTGTCTGTGTGTGTCGGTAAGGCTTGCCTTCTTCAACCCCACCGCTCAGCTGAGACTGGAAGGTGTTGACGTCCCGTCGCGTAAGCAGTCTTCTCTTCCACCACGGCTGTTGGTCTGGAAGAGCTCTGGAGTCTTCTTTGGAGCAGGAACCTGACGTTTTGTACGGGAATAGCCTAAAAACAGCCTTGGGGTCATGCTGTCACTTTAAAAAGTAACGGGTCAAAGATGTAACACCTGGTAAGTACTGCAAGTGTTACTTTCAAAACTGAAAGTTCTTTTCATTTGGAAAGGGTTCTGAAGTTTGACAGCGTTCCCCACACATCCGTACTGTCTTTCAACGGGAAAAATTTGGAAAATAGTAGTGAAGTGTTTGCGTATGCCAGGAGGGAAAGCTCACTCTGCAAAAGACTGAAAAACATGTTTGGCAGCAGTCTTTTTTTTCCAAATACAGTTGAAATTAAAGGAAATCTTATTTTTGTAATAATATTTTTGTCAAAAATTTCTGAACTCCTCAAATTCTCCTACTGATGATAAAGCATGGAGGAGAGAAAAAGAGTTTATTTTTCCTGTTTCCACCAAACAACAAACCAAAAGATGATAGGAAACGACATTAAAACAATGAAAATGGTGTTAGAATTACAAAGCGAAGGATTTAAGCAATAGGAAAGGAGGGATTTGAGTTTATTCCTCCTTATGCCTGAGCTGTCTTTGCCATGGGCCCCATTTTCTTTTCCACCACCTATTGGGTTGTTATTTACACCAAGGCCGAGTACGCATGGCAACGTAAACATGACTCCTTGAGAAACAGCGTAAGTTGGCTACACAGGAACGAGTAACTGCACAAGGCAGAGGGAACAACGCGCTGGCCTCGTGTCTTCCAGCTGTTATCTTTTCATTAGACTTTTAACTCGTTTGCCTGCAGTTATGTGTTTACACTGTGCTGTCAAAAGCCCCAGCAGTGGAGCTGTGGTATTTTCAGTGGAGCCATGGCAGACGTAGCTAAATTACTGGTGTAAAGAACCTTTGGCTTTTTTACAGTACTGAATAGATTTGTCATGAACACTTAGCAAAAAAAAAAAATGCGTCTGGAAAGCCAGTTGGAAGCAAGAAAGAAAGGGGAGGGCCTTTACTGCATATGAATAAAAATGTTAGCTGTAAGGCAAAAATCTTGTTAGATTGGCAGCTCCTGCCCTCAACAACTGTCCCAACAGCTCAGCGACACTCATCTGCTCAGCTCTCTCTTCCAGAAACCGTGACTTTTAGTCCTGTTGTTGCTGATGAGGTTAATGTATGGCTCCTGATAATGGCAAGTGAGCTCTTGAATGTTCCCCAGAAGGTTTAGCATTTGTTTTCTAAATAGGGAGAAAACCAAAAGGGAATGCTGCTAAAATTATCCCCTGTGTTACAAACCAACGCAAACAGCTGTGGGAGCCCTGGCTGGCTTTGGTGGCCGGTTGTAGCTTCCAGAGGAGGTTAATTTGCCCCGCTCTCACCTATAGGCGTCACTGCTGGGAATTAAACAAACTATAGGAAATGTTGCCCGCGACTGGATAAACAAGCTGTGCTGAAATAGCGTTGCCTGAATAAATGACTTGTTTAATGGCATCCCCTGGAGAATGGTTTGGTGGGTACCAGTAATACTGCAGTAGTTTAAACAGAGTCTGGGACTATTGTATCAGCAGTGGTCAGATTATGGATTTTTTTTTTTTTTTTTTCCTGTATTGAAAGGGAATATCAAAGATGCAAGAAAATGAAAGCATGGTTTGCATGGCTGGGAGGCGCGTGATGAGGAGCGGGTTACACAGTGTTGCCTCCGTTGGCAAGAAGAGCTAGTGCCTAACCTCAGCCTGTGTACTCTCTGTCCCTCCGCCGGGAAAATTACCTCTGGGGTTTTATGGCCAGTTGTAAATGTCTGTCTGAGAACTTACTTTGGAGAAATGGCCCTAATTTTTGAAGCTTGCCTGTAGGGAAAGAAATTAGCATTTATTTTATTTAGCCACTATTAAGCCTATTTATAGGATGGCCATTCGAGTACCCCTACCTGGTGTACAGGAGATGCTCTGAAAGCCAATTAGCTAAGAGCAGATCCACTCTTAGGTATGCAGGGAGGGTAACGCTGACAGAAACCAACAACAGGGGTGACCAATTAAGCAGATGGACAGTTCTGCAAATGACTGTGGAATTTACAGTGGGAAACGTCTTTCGCGGGCAAGGGAGCTTTGCTATCAATTGGAACGGAGGCAGGATTTCACCCTGGGCTGCTGAGGCCAGCAGGGACCACGGCGTGGTGTCTAGTGTGACCTCTTGGAAAACCTGTGTACTGCAGGGTAGGACGGCTTACCTGGGATGCAAAACCCCTGGAGAAAAGAGCGTGTGGGATGCAGAAGCAGGAAGATTGGGCTATGGTGGTCTCTGATTAGTGTCATCCAACCCTTTTTCTTGTGGTTTTTTTTTCTTGTTCGTGTCTGAAGGTGAGGAAGAGGTTATGCTGTGCCCTCAGTCTATTATTGCTGAAGCGACATCAGCTGTGAGAAAGGTTAATTTGAACATAATCATTCTTTTCTGTGCTGTGATACAAATGGTTTTTAAGTGCTTATTTTTAGGATTGACAATACACAGCTCTCTTTATTGGCCCACAAAAAAGTAAAAATAGATGGATGGGGATTGTGCAGATGTATATGAATAATTCTTGGCAAAACCTGTTATGTATTCCTCAAATGCTAAATCTTAAGTCATGTTTTGCTGCACTTAATCTTTTTTTTTATGAGATCGTTCTCAAACATTGCAGTTTGTAAATGGTTTTCCTGGTGCTGGCCTTTTAAAAATTATTATTATTTCAAAGCTTCTTGAGTTTCATAAAGATTGTTTCTATAGTTGAACATCAAATGGACTACTAGTATTAGCAATTTCTGTGATTTCTGTCCTCAGTCATTTGCTGCTGTTGTGCTTTGTCCGTACTGGTGGACTGTGTAAAGCGTATTTGAAGAATGATTTCCTCTTTAGCTTGCTCAGATATTTTTCTGTTCGTGTACACAGGTTTCATAGCTGAAACGCGCAGCCAGGAAGGAAATTCAATGGCTCTCCTGGAAATTGTTCAAAAACTGCTCCCATTGACTTCATCGGACATTGTGTAAGGCCCCAAAGGCAATTTCCAAGGAGGTAAGGGATTATAATGGCTGATAATTTAAATACTGTAGGCCTGTATTAAGAATGATTTTGGAAGGTGACATTAAAACTTCTAAGTGTATCTTTTTGCCATACAAAAAATAGATCTGCATCTTAAACTTCCTGGGTCAGTTCTTCTCTGTGTTCATCTGGGTCCAACACGTCCTGTTACCCTGAAAGCCCTGTGGCTTTCCAGGAATTCTGGTACCCCAGCTGTTACTTTAGGTAGCCCCTTTTCCCCAGGGTGTAAAAATTGCTTGCCTTATGCTCAAAAAAGTAATAATTGAAAAAATATTTCAAATTCCAGCAAAAATTGGCCCTTGGTGAACCTCCTCTCATAAACCTAGCTTGGCCTCCCCTGTACCTCCTGCCAGGCTCCCACTGTCCTCCTCCAACAAAGAAGAATGATCCTGCTGCCGTGACCAATGACTGTTTCCCAGCAGTCACTCGGACTCTGAGATGTTTCTTTTTTTACATTTGCTTACTTTTCCTCTTTAATAAATCCCCAGCCTTGATGAAATCATCTCACCAGGTGACGAGGAGGCTCTATTTATTACCTCTGTGTGAGGAACAAAGCACAAACCAGACATAGTGCTCCATCAGGGCACGTTGAAAGCACAGCTTATTCTCTGCAGGAATATTCTAGTTCCTGCTCAAATCTGAAGTCGTTAACTGTTCTCACCTTTGATTAAACTTTTAATCTTCAGCACCGACACTTTTTCAGGACACAACTCCTGAAGCTATTTTTTTCCAAAGGCTGGACCACAAGGTTACTTTTGCCTCTTAGGTCACACTTTTTTGCAGGCTTATTAACAACATGACCTCAGGAACACTCAGAGTCAACCATTAACTCCATGTTAGAATGAAGGCCACCTCTGCTGGACAGTACGGTCTGAAGGTAGGCAGGCTGAGAGGTGGGATAGAGACAAACCAAGCCCTGTCCGTAGCAGAGCGTTAGTGTTACAGTGGGGTTATGCTCTCAGATCTCGGGGTGTTAGGAGAACTCATCATGACCAGTTCGGGGCGATGGTGGTCAGCCACTGCTCCTCAGCGTTTCCCTGACATGAGGAGTTGATAAATCTCCTGTTTGACCTGGCCTCGGCCTGGCCTTTCCCCTTGTTCGGAGTCCGCCTCTGAGCTGACCGTGGGCATAATTCGGGGTATGGGGAAAGTGAATCGACAGGAAAAACAGGCTGGGTTTTGCTGTCTTTCTCCTGATTTTGACTGGAACAAACTGGTCAGGGGTGTTTCTTGTCTGTTTGAGCTCCAGATGAAGACATGACGTTTATTCTCTCTTTGTACACAGCCTAGTCAAAGGAAGTGTCTTTATTCTGCAAGTGGCAGAATAAATCTTTTTATCTTGCATACAAGGAGGTTCCTTGGTGGAAGGGGAATTCTTCCCTTGCATTATTTCCGTCTCTGTGTGCTTAAAACTCACTTTTACCATGTCTGACACTCAGCCCAGCTTTGTTGCCTCTGCGCTATACCCTGTTGTTTCTTCACGTCCTTTATTGTGACTTTTGGTATTCAAGTCCGGTTTGAAAAATACATTTGAGAGACCAGAATGCTGTTAGAGGAGCGTTAGAGGAGCATTTTTGCACCTCTGGAAGAAGTGTCCCAGTGTCATACGGGCTTTAAAAGGAAAGCAAACTCTTGATAGCACTTTGTGCATGATGTCTGTCTTTATAAACCTGTAGAGTGTACGTGTGTTAGCCCCACCTTACAGATCTCTGTATCCTCCTGGTCTTCTTTCTGTGTTCTCAAGACTTGTTCCTACTGCTGAAAAAAATATAAATCTACGTACTGTGTTGACATTAGCTGAAAAGGTAAATACTGAGCACTTCTGAAATGGTTGGTTTCTCCTCTGCATCTGTGGTGGTGTTAGCCTTTGAGCTGTACTGCCTGCACTAGCTAATTCTTTCTTTCTTAAAAGTCTGTCTTTTAAAAAGATTTAAGTCTGTCTCCCTAAATTTGCTCCTAAAATCTTTCTTAAATAAGAAGAATTATTCAACAGTACAAATTTATAAAAGACATTAATTCAAGCAAGAAGTTGACTGATGTTTCTTGTGGGGGGCTGCTGTTGTTGAATGCGATATTTGCACCAAAAAAAAAAAAGAAATGGAAAAAAGATTATGACCTTGTGCTGTGGTGACTGAGTATAAAAACATTCTGAATTCCATATTGGAGTGGATGCAAACAGCAACTCCACTTACAGAGCCTCCTCGAGGGGAGCGCTTTGCAGCATGCCCTTTCACGGGAGAGCAGAAAACCTGGCTGGCGTTAATTCACGCTTTCTAGACGCGGCAGCCAGTCTCTTCGCTTTAGCTTCTGAGGATATCTCTGGGCAAAGTCACTTATGCCACTGTGCATTGAAGGCATTGCAAAAAGGATATTGCATTACCATATTGTCAGAGGTTTAGAGTGTTTTATTGCAGCAGAGAGATTATTTGGAAGTTTCTAGGAAAAAAAACCAGCTTCAGCTGCATCAGGTCCAACTGATCTAATAGCAGGTGTCCCCAGGGCTATGGCTGCGGTGAGAGCTGTCCAATAGCGGTGGTGGCGTTTATGGTTTTTTAGGGGGGGTTTGCCACCTTTTTTTTTTCTTTTGCCATCTTTTTTTTTTTACTTTTTCCCCTTCACGCTACCATCCAGGCTTTGCCAGAGCACACACTTTCAAATGCCTTCAGAACATCCAGCGTAGCAGCACTTGTCATAGGTACAGTGGGCATCCTTCGTCACAGCACTGTGGTTGGAGCTATGTGGTTTTTGGTGATGTTTTTTAAATCTGCTTGAAAATGGCCTGCAGATTACTGGTGAATCATTCTTTTTTGAATATATGAGTAAAGTACTCACTTCGGTTCCTCGCAACACACCAGCATTTGTTAATGCTCAAGTTTCCTGAAGATCTCATTTCATTAGACAGAGTCTTTTCACCCTCTGTACCCATTCTGATTGGAGCACTGATTTTTTACACTTTTTTATGAAGAGTTCCCAAGCGTTCCAGTGGTGATGCTGGTCCCTTGAGAAGTGCCATGTCAGCAGACTGCTGCCTGGACTCGTCTGTAGAGGCCGGTGCCTGTCGTGGGGCTGCCAAATCCCCTGGCCTGACAGCTGAGGCAGGTGCAGCTCCCTTTCCTGGGCGCAGCCGGTAGCGCTGGGAGGAGCAGGTTGGGGTGCCCTGTATCTTCTGCAGCACCTGGACATCCGTGGTGATGGGGACGAGAGTAAACGGTCGCAGGTGGAAAACCCCGGTGTGAGTCGCGCTGCCAGAACGCGTTACTAACCACTGGCCTTTCTCAGCGGTACAAGTCATGCTGTAACCGCTAACAGTTCTTGCTGCCTCTCTTAGAGCCATCTGATTATTTATTTAAAAGACTTTGTGGAAGAAGAGTCAGGAGCTATATGTATCATTGCACAGACACCTGAGTATTTCAACGTAAGAGCGATGAGGAGGTTAGAGTCCTGATAGCAGCACCAAGTGCCCAAAGCTGACCAAATGTTTTCTGTACTTTTCTTGCTTGAGTAATCAGGACAATTCTCTGTTAGGCATAAAATGAAAGTAAATGATTAGAATAAAGATGTGCTGAGCTACTTGACAAGACTTGAGTACAGGGTACAGAATCTGTGGGTGTTTGGCACAGCCCCAGCACTGCAGATATTTTAGCTCTTGCTTATTTTTGATTCTGTTCAAATATGACTTACCTTAAAAAAAAAAAAACAACTCCAAAGTATCTGATCTTACACAACAGATGCTCATAATGGAAAAAATGGCAGGACAAAGCTATAGGCATGAGTTGTAGGGCTCAAGTGGTGTTCTGAATTGTCAGGGCTCCAACTCGTTGTGGAGCACTGGGGCAATGATTGGATACACACAGAGTGGTTTGTTCTGTCAAATCCTCCTCTTTCAGAGAAGAAACCCACAGAAAGGCTTCCGACAGCCCCGCTGTTGTGGGTTCTGGTCCCTTAAAATCCTTTGTTGATTTGAAAAGATACGGGGATGGAATGCTGAGCAAAGCAATAATATTCCCAGAGGGATTTACACATGGCAATCCTTCCTAGGGACAAAGCAGCAGGGGCACCTCTACTACATCTTCTCCAGTCCAGTACCCAGCTTCCAAATTCCGTTTTCTCAGGATCCCTGGAAGACAGGACAGTGATCCAGAAACTGCATTGTGTATTTTTTTGCATCCTAAGTGGTACATTCACTTTAGGTGGACATTTCACTTGCTCGCTCTGCTTCTGGCTAAAATAGCAGTGAAGGGGACTGAAAGCTGTGGCAGAGAGCCCCTCCCACCCTCCAGATGCCCATCTCCAGATGCATTTTAATGCAGGTAATTTGAAGATATTCCTGGGATCCTTTGCCAGGAGCCCGCACGCAGTGAGAACAGTGGTAGCAGAAGCAATCTGTAGCTCTCCGGGGCTGCCCAGTTAAGCTGTAAGTCTGTTCCCAAACTTCATTTCCCAGTTGCAGGTCTAGGCTGCAGGCATCGCATCCGGACCAAGAGGAAGAAATTACTCTCATGTGTGGGCTGCTCTGAAGTACTGGTGCACAAAACAAGAGAGGAGAAAGAGTAAGGGTTGGGATAATAACTACTCGCAGACAGCTGGGATCAACTGAAGGAAGGAAAGAGTTAAAAAGGAATTGCAGCATCAAAGCATCATTTCTCACTTGGTAAATCCAGCCCGAGTTTGTCTGTAGTGTCATTTGTCCTGAAGATCTGGATTCCTGTGCTGCATCACAGAGTGCTAACGTCTCGAGCAGAGGGATCTGTCACTGAACTGCAGGCATCTCCAGGGTGTAAAACAACAACAGCTTGATGGCACCCAACAGCAGCTCAGGAAAGCGTACGAAAGAAGTTTCAGTAAAATAACAGAGCAGCTGGGAAGGACTGTAGGAAGGGTGTACAAACAGAACACTGCATAACAGGCCAAGCAAGCTGCGTCTTGATCACGTTCTTGCCTTTAAGATACACGATTCTGAAAAAAATCACCGTTAAGTGTTACCAGTACTGCACTGGGGTGAACACACAAGCTTTGCAGATCTTTGTAGCTA
Organism: Tetrax tetrax; assembly: GCA_009806455.1. NCBI lineage: Eukaryota > Metazoa > Chordata > Aves > Otidiformes > Otididae > Tetrax > Tetrax tetrax. The sequence goes on along the minus strand of WHYT01015546.1, from coordinate 45,878 downwards.
TCACCTGGTGACAGGAAGCTGTCAGATGAGAAATGCAGTAATGGTTACAGTAGACACTGAAGAGGAACAGTGAAAATGATGAGCTTTTCATGAAAGGAAAGACCCACACCCCCTTTCATAATAAGAAAATCTCTTGAGCGTAGCCCACACAGGGTTTGGAGGCAGCTGCTTTGCTGATTACTGCAAGGCAAAATGTTCTATCATTACACACCTACTTAACAATACCCGTTGGGTTAACGAAGAGAAGGTTACAGTTTGGTTCATGTGCCGTTTGAAAAGTGGAATAAACAACGATCTTTGCTCCCTTGGGAGAAAAAAAAAAGTGCAAACTCTGCCAGCTGGTTTGTAATATGAGAGTGCTTTACATGGTGTATTTTCACAGCTGTCTTATCAGTTTCCTAAAATGAATCAGGGTGGAGCAAACAGTTTAGGAATGTCATGAAAAAAGGATCGGGAGCTTTGCTGTGGTTCATGATAATGATGCCCTCTTGGGATAGTGTATCAGAGTTGGAAGATCCTACTGGAGATAGAAATAATGCTTTTAAAATATTCTCACACTAAATTCAGCAGCTATTTGGTCTAAACTCTGGATGAGGCATTCTCTTCCCTCTTTACGGTAGTTTGATTTAGAGCAATTTTCAGATGGGAGGCATTTCCACATCTCCTGCTGTGAGATTCGCTTCTGCAAAATGTGAGGGTTTCTGTCACTGTCATTTGTTTCAGTGGGAGCTGAGGGACCTCGAAACTTTCTGGACCTGGGTGCTTGCTAGATCTTAGCTGAGATCAGCAGCTGCATCTAAACCAGCTGCTAAAGGTAAGGTCTTTCACCCCCTGAGGATGGTGGGAGAATGCTGACTGACTTGAGTGGGTTCAGCATCATAAACAAAAAAAAAAACCACAGGGAAGGAAGCGTTTCAGTTTTGTTGTGTCCAGAAAAGGTTACTGCGCCGTTTCCCCTCCATCAGTGTTGCTGTTCAGTTAACAAAATAACCGCTCGGGCCAGCGCTCTCATACAGTGCTTTGGATTTTGGTGTCAGCAAGCAATAAAAAAAAAATAAATAAGTCTATACTGATTGATTGTGTGAGTTGCACAGGAGGCACGCTCTGCTGGAAAAGATCTGACGTGTTCTTTTAGCACTGCTAGGGGTTAACGCAATACACGGGACGATTTTAGCAGTTCCACTAAATATCATTTATTCCATCACCACTAAGAGTTAGTGTATTTGACAGAAACAAATTGAGTGAACCAAAGCTTTCTCCTTTCATAAAAATGACTCTGACTAAAACCGTACTCTTTAAAATACAGCTTATTAAATCAACTCATCAAACTTCTGACAGTTTTACTTTAAGTAGCCTTATTTTGTTGGCTTGTAAAATACTTGGTGCTGATTTAGAACCGGTATTTTTCTGAAGGTTTCCTGCGCCTGACTGTGAGGGTGAGCAGTGTTACCTTCCTCCCGGATCCCTCAGGTGTCTCCTGCGAATTGTGTGTGTGTCGGTAGGCCACTAAAACAAACACACATGACTTGCATCAACGTTTTTGTCTCCCAAGATAAATGTTTTAATGAGAAGATTCGGGATCATCTGGGAGAAATGGTAGAGTTAATAACTTTCCGTATACCTGAAAAGCTTAAGACATGCTGATCTACAAAATAGGAATTTGCAGCAGGCATTGTGCCTTGCTTCATCCTGTGTGCGAAACGCTACCGTGCAGATTCCTGCGTTGCATCTATTTTCATAGGCCTGCCATGAATCTCAAGGAATCTCCCAAGTTGTTACCCCGGTGCCCAAAATCAGGCCCCATTGTATCTATTTTATTTTTGACAAATGCTTACTGTTCTTACAGGTCTGCATGAATGGTGGCATCGCAGTCTTTACACGCAGTCTATTTCAATGCTTAACCATCCTTGCAATTAGAAAATTAGTTGTAATTTCCATCAGAATCACCCTTGCTGCGTTTTAAGCCTTTGTCTTGTTCGCTGCAGTCATGGCGAACAAATGGTTCCTTGCATCTCCTGTTGACCTTATCCAGTACCGGTCCGTGTATAGCATCCTTCCAGAGTGCTGGAATGTAAATTACAAGGGATAATATGCTGGCATTTTAATTAATGGACACAGCAAACTGGAAATGCAGCTTTAGCTGCTCTCAGTGTATCTTTATCTTTATTCAGGACCATAAACATCCCATGTAATCCACAACTGTTGCAGTAGCCACTGAACACAGCCTAGAAATAGCCGTGCCAAAGCTGTAGAAAATGGCACGGAGCTTTTCCTGCCCTAACAGAGCTAAGCTGGTCCTGGTGTAATTCAGTGGGGGAATACCAAAAGCTGGTATTCTAGTTTAGGCTAGCGTATGTACAAATTCAGGCATCTTTTGTCTACAGAGAGCAGACTAATTCTGTTACATTAACAGATCAGAAGTACAACTGTGAAGATTTTCCTGTTTCCGCCTGAGTGCTGTGCACCCCAGCGTGCCAGCGGTGCGTTATTTCAGTCAAGAAGTGATCATGATCACATGCAATCATGAAAGTTCCTCTAGTGCCTCTCAAGAGGAAAACGGTGAGGTTGGTATTGTTGCCAAATTACGAGCTGCATAAATATGTCCTCTCTTTCAAAATTGCAATTATAGTTTGACATACAATCTTCTTCCTTTAATAATCCATGTTTTCTGTTACACAGACACAGAATTCTGGACTGAGGCGTGCGCATTTGCTTGGTGGATTAAGGACTCTCACTCAGCTACCGATTTTGAAAGAGAAAACACGCGAAAGCATCAGGCAGTGTTTGAAAAGTTTTAGGGTGGGAAGAAACATTGGCTAGACAGGGGACACGGTCATCCTACTTAAAAGCACTCTTTGCTCGCTGCTACCAAAACAGCGCTCTGACGTCTTGTCTGACACCTTTCTTTCACGATGGCGTCTGTTGCGCTCTTGTTCTCACTGGAAATTTGAGGACAGTGGGCAAGACCTTCTGCAAAGGGCCTCTGATCACACAGAATGAAACCCTTCAGGAGGTCAGAAGTCTCCCGTTCTGACAGACCTTTGGAGCAAGGCTCGTCATCTCTTGGCCAAACTCCTTTCAACTTCACGTAAGACACCGGCTTTTTTCTCTGTGCTCCCATCTGCTGCAGAAGGGAAACGGGAACGGCTGGGAGCTGCTTCCTGTTGCAGGCAGGACTGTTTGATGTAGGTTCGATACGCCGTGGCATATGTCACCAGTTCTTTGTTTTTACACAGCCTGTAGCATTCTTTTTCTCAGTGTCAAGTCTTGGGGTTTGGTTTATACTTATTTCTGAGGAGACAGAGCTCTGCAAGCACAAAAAGTTTTATCTCTGTCGGCTTCTGTTACTGAAAGAATTAGAACCCGCATATTGATCCCGAGATTCTCAAAATGCAGTTCCTTTCATGTTGGCTGGTCATCTCACTCCAAACCAGGTGTACACAGGAAAATAAATCTGTTTTCACTCATCCTGTTACTCGTTTCTTCTCTGAAGCTCTGTTAGCAAGCCCTGATTTCAGCCATTGCTCAGGTGAAGGATAATGTTAGCGTTAAAATGCAGCCCTGGTGGTAGGAGGGTCATAAAGCACACATTTATTTGGCTTTAGACAAACTAGAGTCAGTTATCCGCAGCTCAAGGTGCTCTTGCCAAAAAATTGCAAAAAATCACAATTAAAGAGACAGCGAAACAGAAATCTCCCTTTCCTTCTGCAAAACACCAAATCTATTTCAAAACTCGCCAGGCTACACAAATAGAAGTGCCTTTCATTAGTTCCTGAAGGGATGGCAGACCTTGTGTTCTTTTAGGCTGCTGAAGTGTGAAGAAAATGAGTATCTCACATTTACAGGATTATACTAGAATATTTTCTCCACAGGCATATATTTCTTAGATAACAAATATTGTAAACAATATTTATTTTTTATATGGTCACACTTAATAGAATCCATCTAGGAGATGATCTGATGGTATATATGATTGAAAAAAACTGAGGTTTTTTATATCTTTCTGTAGGGATTTGGGCTATTTAAGAGACAACATCTTGTTTATTACAGCCAAATTTTTTCTTTGGTGTTGTGCAAACCTCATGTCAGCTTGCAGTACAAACACACAAAACATAAAGGGTCAGTTGAGGTTTTATGTGAATTTTTTGGCTCCCTAGTTCATCAAGGAGATGTTTGAACGAGTGGTTATAAGGCGAAGATGTAATGTGGTGTGGATGTGACCAAAATGGAACTCGGGTTGGATTTCTGGACCAAAGTCAGGCATGGTGATCCTGAAACTCCCTCCTCAGCCCTTGGCTAATCCCTGAAAACTTTCCGCGCTAGAGGTGGCTTGTGTTGATATTCTTGAAATACCTACAGTTGTGATTCTGCGTAGGCACACACCAACCCAGTCTTGTGGGTCTGGGCAGCTTGGTGCTGTATTTATACCGAAGCCTGAACAGCTGGGGTCCAGGAACTAAGCGTGCCTGTGCATCCCAGGCGGCATTTTCAGAGCAAACTCCCTGTGTTCCAGGAGGATCCTGCTCCTCGCAAAACACAGGGGAGGCTGTCGTCGGTGGAGAACAAGGATGCTTTCTTTTCAGTGGTCTTTGCCTCAGGGACTTCAGACCCAAGAATTGACTTGAAGAAGTCCCTGTCCCGTGTGGGTTCTGACACTGGGATGCTGCACGCAGAGCCTGCGGTGTAGCGTAAAGACGTAGGAGTCGCGTGTGCCTCAGGACGTCCCGAAGCCACAGATGTTGTCAGGACTTGCGGGAACCTTTCTAGGTGCCTGCTTGTGCCGAAGCATCCACGTTTGGCCCCGGCCAAAAAAGGCAGAGTGGGAGAGGGACCCTGCGCCGTGGCTGCGGTGTGCTCACAGGTGACCAACACGAGTTCTGGACTGGACGTAGATGACAAAGTATTTGTGCACTGTGGCTCCTCTCTTCCTCGTTAGAAGCTGCTCTTTCACCGTTACTTCATTCCCTTTGACTTCTCAGCTCTGTGCTGGAAGCGTCAGATCCTCCCTTTCTTTCACAAACCTATGTCTTGAAATCTGTTTTCTTAGGCATTATATGGGTACGTACATAAAGCATTTGACATCAGTTCTGAGAATATTTTCTTGTAGGTGGAACTATTATTCCTCCTTAGTGCTGTAACTGTGCACAGCCAGTGATTTGCTATGCTAATCAGTTGCTGAAGGAAAAATGGGAATTATTCTGACCGTGTATTCCCCGCTACTCTATCTAGTTTAAAAAGACTACAGGGCAACAGAAGGTAAGCAATTACAGAAAGCGCACTTCTGCCGGACATAATGGAAGAGACAGGAGGCTACAGATTGAAATGGAAATATTTCTGGAAGATTTCCCTACTGTGTTGGTGTTTTTAAAGTGCTTGTTGCACTCTTCTATGTGATGCCACTCTCCTGTGAAAGCAAAATGCGAGGACTGCAGGGATAGATGATACAGATGACGTATTCACTCACTGATCCAAGCTGAATTCTAGAAACTTGGCATCTTGTTTATCAGCTCTGCTAACAAATACACATAAATCCAAAACAGAGCTACCTCCAGTTCCTATCCACACTTTCTAGGTAGGATTCTTTCTATTGCGATTTATTTTTGTACAAGTAATTTTCTGGACTCGCAACTGAAGATTACCCTGTTGCTTAATTTATTTGGTCATTATTCTGGCACTGTGGGCAGGTGTGGTGTAAAGCCCTCAGCCATGCTGGGGTTAGATGGAGCCAAGTAACCTGTCCCCAGAAGGGTTAACAAGGCATCCATCCCAAGGGACTGTAGATACTTTTAATTAACATTTTTGTACTGGACTGAAAAGACTCTCTTGTGGAGTAAGACCTAAATATTAGTTTTCTTCAAGGGAAATAACCAGATAAGAACAAAATTCTGGTTACTGTGTACTGTTTTGTGCAAAAATTTTTATTGTTACTGTTTGATGAGAACCCCAAGTTTCTGTCGCTGTTACGTTTCATTCACAGGGGACAATTCAGCCATGCTGACACGCTGAGCGCAAGCTGTAATGTGTATTTAAGCCATCTGGGTAATTTAAATAAATGTTTATATTAGCTGTAACGGTAACAGCCCTTCTCTTCCTGTGAAAGAAGAGTTTGTCTTTTCTAGGCCTTTTGTACCTGCCCTTCCACTCTCTGGCTGATCTCTGGCAGGGCAGGATGAGGGAAACGTTGTGTTTGTCAGGTATGACTCCCAGAGATCTTATTAACCCCCCCAAACCTGTCGGGCGGCTGCGGCGCTGTGCGGAGAGCGGGGCGCTGTGCGGAGAGCGGGGCGCTGTGCGGAGAGCGGGCCGCAGTCGGGCAGGGGGCTGGTGGCGGCGATGGCGTTCCCGCCGCCGAACCACCGCTCCGCTCGGCCCCGCTCCCCTCCCGGCGGTACCTGCGGGCGCGGCTCCAGCGCTCCGCCGCCGTTCGAACGCCCCGGCCCCGCTCCCCGCCGCGCAGCCCGCCCCACGGAGCCGCCCGTCCTTTTCGGCAAAGCCCTTTCCCGCAGCGCCGCTCGCTCCGCGGCCGCCCGGGCCTTCCCGCCCTCAGCGCGCGGGAACGGCGCCCGCACCGCCCCGCAGCGCCCGCCCCCTCCGCATCCCC
>WHYT01015546.1:10485-35523 GCA_009806455.1 Tetrax tetrax | reverse complement strand
GGGAGCCGCTCTCAGCTCTCCCCGGAGCCTCCTCTTCTCCAGGCTGAACAGCCCCAGCTCTCCCAGCCTGGCCTCACAGCAGAGCTGCTCCAGCCCTCTCCTCGCAGCACTCACAGCCGTACGTACCTCACGGGTCATGATCCTTGTGGTCAGCCTGAGCAGTAGGGTCAGGTTGTCTTGCGCTTTGTTTCCAAGATAATAAATATGTGCCCACCTCTGGGAACATTTTTCGGCATCCATAGAACATGCAGAAGCTGCGTGGTCGTACGGGACCCGGTGACGTTACCCGTGAGATCCGTGGGAGGTTACCACATCCTTCGGTGAGAGCAGAACTGAGCTTGCTGGTTGTTTCTGACTTTTGTCTTCATCTTGAAATAACATGCTCATTTTAGGTTCAAGATAGAGAGTGTGCCTGTTGCGTTCACTGGAGATAAATCAGTATTTAAAGCCCACTAAATCTAAAAATTTTTGCAGCGGTGAATTGACCTGGATCATTCATCTCTGGTTTGTTTGCCAGCTGGACTTTATGAGCTTTAAAAAACAAATTCCAGTTATGTTACTTAAAATTATTCCAGTCCCACTATTTTATGGGGCTAAAATGTAATTGTTTTGCATCAATTTAAAAGGTAATTATTTTAGATACAAACCCTACATTAATCGTTGAGATTCTACTTAAGCAACCTATGAGACAAGGATCTGGTTTCACGAGGGTGATGGACAAACTGGAGAGGAGTTTGGCTTGTCCTGGCGTGGAACTGGCTGTGGGATTCTGACGGGAGAACAGAAGTTACTTTACTGGATTTTGAATAAAAATGCTGTTATGTTTTGGGTGTGGTGATAGAACTGTGGTGTTTCAGATTTTCAGGAAGAGAAATCTTTGAATAACCTGTAGAGTTCACTGAATAATCTGGTTTTCTTCCTGGGCAGCATTGATTACCTGTCTTTCCAAAGTATGTCAAATAAGTGAATTTACACTGTGGTGGGAGAAACTCCGTCCTGAAAAATACTCTGTAAGAGAGCATTAATTAGTAGTGATAGAACATCAAAAGTATATTGCGCCTGTCTGACTCACGTTTGGGTTTGTGTCACATTGCGTGATTGTTTGATTTCAAAGGAATCATTACTTATTCACGGTGTTTATAAAATACATGTGATAGTTGGGTTTGTGTGTGTTCTACATAAAGCAAATCTTGGTCTAAGTCTTGCTTCCTCAAGTCACTTTTATAATTTTTTGGTAAAGCTTTTTCTTGCTTTGAGTGGAGGGCTTGTTTGCTAAAAATGTTGGAGTTTTTTGAATTTAAAAATTGAGAGTGGTTTTTCCTTTAATTCCCTTCCGCCAATCCTGTTGCTTTGTAAAGATGAGAATGACTTAGCTTCACCGAAGACGTAACCTTAGGTCGTAATCCTTAAGAGCCAGTTTGGCAAAGGCGCGTGGAGATGCTTCAGGAACACGAGGAGTCCTGGTGAGTTCACGGTGCCGTTCCTACGCGGGCAGGTCTCCGCATGCCTTCCAGAGCTGGGGCCCTGCGCTGGTGAGGAGCGATGGGCTGTGAGCTCAGGGGTAGGGAAGTCATCTCTTGGAGTGGTGTTCTCTTCTGAATTGGCACAACTGATGAAGAGGGTGATGAGTCATGCTTGTTGACATTTCAGCTATTACCAGTATTTGTTATTTATTTGTCGTTTAGGGAAAGAACATATTGGTGACTGAAGGAGGATCTTCCCGAGCGGGCTGAGAGCTCTGTGCTATGAAGGCTGGAGTTGCTGTTAATTTTTCTCTTTGGTTGCGATTTGTTGCTCAAGATCTTTCATACTCATCATGTTGAAGTCTTGGAGCAACTTGTTGCTCATTAGTTGTTTGGTTGTACCTAATGAGAAAGAGTAAAGTGAGCGGCATACGTCCGAAGAGAAGATCCCGCGCTGTGTGAATTCTCCTTCCTTGCACCACGAGCACTCCGTTCGCGCTGCCCCGTTTCAAGTTCTCGAGAAGTCATCCGATGAGCGTTTCTGACCTCGTTATGCTGATCAAAGCAGGGAAAACTCAAAGCCGTGTTTGTTCCCGTGCTGAGCTTCAAGTGTGTGCAAATAAAGATGTGTATCTTCCGTTATCCAAGCCTTTCCGAAGCTTGGGAAGACGGAAGCAGGCTTTCTTGCTTCTCTTTCCTCAAGCTTTCGAGTCTGGAAGTTAGAGATAATTTCTTTTGCAGTAGGTTGCACGTAAGACAGCAGAAGCGTGCGCGTCGTGAGGAGTTACGTGTCTCTGCATCCTGTTTTCTGTATCTCCTGGGTTTGTGCCGTTGGAAGAGGTGAATAGTTGAACTGCACCTTTCCCCCTAAGCTGGAGGGGATATTTTTACAGTTAAAGTATAGACTAGCTTGACAGAGCAGTTGAGGCAAAATTCCCAAATAACAGTGAGTGGGGTAAATGTGTATGTTTGTTCCGAGTCTCTCACTTTAATAATGAATATTCAATTGTCTAATTTTTACTTATATCAGCTTTAATTGCTAATTATGGTTGAATTGTAGTGATCTCAAATTTGAGATTTGTAATGATCTCCTTAACAAAAACAGTATTTTGGATAGGTGAATTCTTATTTGCAATATAAATCACACTGGGAATTTGTTATTAATTAGCGAGGGTGAGAAAAGAGATGTTTAATTTGTATTTTATGATAGGGAATCTTGCTATTTACTTACTTACTTTCTGATCTTTTGGGTGTTTATTTAATTTTTCCCTTTGTGCCTGTGTGAAGGGAATATTCTACCAGGGCAGGTAGAATAATGTTTTGTCAGATAGCTGCAATTTTTCAGTGTTTTGATTATTTAAATAGAATGCTTTTATAAAGCAGTCAGTAGGAAACATCAGTGCTGCAATTTGTATTTTTTAGATGCCTTAATCTGTGATGTTGGCATGTGTGTGAATGGTTCCCCCTTTTTTTTAAAGTGTGTTTTTCAGCTGGCTGTCTTAAAAATTTGGGTTTCTTTCTTAGTTTGGATGAGAAACTTGATGAACACGTTTGAGAAAGATAAACCATCAGTGTGTATGAAAAGTATCAAAATGAAAGATAAAGTAAAACACCTCTTCAGAACGGGAGTTTGGAATATTTAGTGTTTGTGGTTCCAGAGAGCAGTTGTGTGTTGATTCCAGTTGCTGAGAAGCATGAACTTGCTGTAACTCTTGGAAATATCTTAATATCCTGAACCTGGACACAATTGTGATGGCTGTTTGCTGCTGGTCACCCTGATGGTAGTCTGAAGTTCCTTGCAGGTGAATTTTCCGTCCTTGGACTGCAGTGTTAAGCTGATGGAGCGGAGTCCTGTGGTCAGTGTTTTAACGGTTGGCTTAGATGTTGGTAAGCTTGTGCTTGGTATTTTTAGTGGGCTGCTTCTGTCTCAGGTTGTCAAATGTTATTATTTCCAATGAAGTCGGGAAAAAATAGAAGGAAAACTGGGACAAGACTGTAAGGAGAAACAAGTGTGAATTGAGTAGCTTCCTGGTTGTGTGTCTATGGGTATAAATGTTGGAGGATTTAGATTATTTCTGCAGTTGTTAAATGGAAAGTGGTTTATTGGCTTTATTGTTTTAGGGAAGGAAACAAACAAGCAAACAGGCGTGTCTTTTATTGCTCTGTGAAGAAGCTGTACCTGGCTGTGCCGTCAGCCAGCTGTTGATTCCTGCTATCTTCATCCCCGTGCTGAAAGCTGCCAGTCACTCAGCTGTGCTGAACCAGACCTCTGCCTGTCAGGTGAACAGAATAATCCCATTTTACTGCCTTCCTGCCCTGAAATTATTTACCGGTGGTGCTGGTCAGGTGAAGTTAACAGTCCTGTTTTGTCCCACCGGCCTGGCACAGCAGATTCTGGTCATGACTTTTTCTGTCAACAAAAATGAGTTTCTGTCATCTTCTCTTCTTGGCTTGTGATCCTGTAAAGTTAGTATTTTTAATGAAGAAATATTATTAGAAAGTAAAGGAACAATATGCAGCCAGAGCACAATGAAGAATGAAGTGCGTGTATTTCACATTGTTGGTCCTTTTAATTACCTCTTTAATAACAGCTTATTTTCATAGAATCACAGAAGGGTTTGGGTGGGAAGGGACCTTCAAAGCCCACCCAGTCCAACCCCCTGCCAGGAGCAGGGACATCTCCAACCAGATCAGGTTGCTCACAGCCCTGGCCAACCTGGCCTGGAATGTTTCCAGGGATGGGGCATCCACCGCCTCTCTGGGCACCCTGGGCCAGTGCTCTACAACCCTCAGTGTAAAAAATTTTTTCCTAATATCTAATCTAAATCTTTTGCCTTATCTCCTGTTCTATTCTGTAGAATTATTCTGTGTCAATAAACTATTTTTGATAGTATTTTCCAGGTAATGATTAGAAGGGGCCTAGTAAGGGGAAGATGAAGGTACACAGTGCTTTTGATGGAAATGGCGTAGGTGTTTTTGATGCCGATGAGGAAGCCAACACCTTCTGTAGTTCACCAGGACTTGGAGAGTCACTGGGGGATGGCAGCGTGGTGCTTGTAGCTCAGAAGAAGCCGGTCAAAATAGTCATGTCTTTCCAGGCCTGAGCCGCTCTGTGTCCGCTCCTCTTTCTCTAGGCTCCCTGAGCAGCCTGCAGATTTTTGGTTTCATGCCTTGGCTCTGTTCTCGGGGGCTGGTTCACGTCTGCGAAGGTCAGGTGTCAGTCGCTGAGTGGATAATGGGATGGGCTCAGGCAGGCTGCCGCTTGTTAGTGCCGCAGAGGAAAGGCCAGCAAAGGGGAGGTCAGCGGGCAAATGGAGAAACAACTTTCTGTCCGTCAGAGGTTGTATGGGATAGAACATGGGAGGGTTCTGAGAGAGGGAAATATTGGGGACAGAGTTTAGAACTAGGTGATGCTTGGAGGAGAGAGCCGAAAGGAAGGGAGCGTGTCAACCTTCCATGACGGCTGTAGAACAGAGCCTGTGGAGGGGCGTGGATGTGAGTGGGTATAGGGATTTGACTGATCCAAACAAGCGTGCTTGTGGATTTTGCTGGCTTGCCCCGGGCTTGCAGGCCACGTTGTTCTTCATGTGACTTTATTTTTAAAGGATATTAGCAAAATGATACAGGTTCAGGCAGTTACAATACTGTGTATTGCTTAATCCATCACTTTCTGTAGTTGCTTAAGTTGGGATCTAGTGCTTATTACCATTTCTAGCACCTTTTGCCTTTCTAAATAATCTTAGTTTAATAGCTAATTTATATTTTATGAAGGAAGAAATCTCCCATTTGCGAATTTAATGGGGATTTTTTCCTCTTATTCAAATAATTCTCTCCTATTTAATTTTCAATGTAAGATTTGATTAGAGGACTGGACTCAATTTTCTGATGTTTCACACAGTTATTAGCATGAGATACTCAGCTTCCAGGTAGAACATCAGTGTTTGTCACTAACCTTTGGTTAGTACTTGGGCACGTGTCAAGGCATCCCTTGCTTTTTCGTCTTCAGGAGCAGGGACTTAGCGTAACAGGCACCGTTAAAGAAAGGAAAATTGTTCTTTGGAGGCTTAAGCTGTAATGGAGGTACATATGCCCACTCGCTTTCTCTTCAGACTGGTAATATTATCGATATCTTGATTTTAAAAAAACCGAAACGCGGTGCTGACAGCAGGCAGTGCTCCTCCACCTCCTCAGCAGAGGTGGACTGCACCATCTGGCGCGGTGGGCAGTAGTTATCCCAAAAAGTGATCACAGTGGGAGTTCTTGCCAGTTACAAGTTGTGATCGCAAGCCAAATGGTGTACTTCTAAATTGGTGTATGCTTCCAAAGAGAAAGAGACGCAAGTGTTTATTTTTGCGGACTTGAGAAGTGTTTTCAGCCCCGGGGGCCTCTGCTGAGGGTTTGGTCGCTGGCGCTCGGCGGGGAGCGCGGAAGGGGAATCCGGGCTGCGGTGCCTGCTGGACCATCTTCTAGCCGTTATAAAAGAGTGGGACTTTTTTGTATTACGTAAGCCTCAGCTTGATTAGTACATGCAAGTTGAAAGTGAGGAATTATTTCAGAAAAGCGAATAATGGAGTGATCTATTGATTTGACTTTGCCAAATGGGAACTGAAAGATCTCGTTCCTTCACCCTTTGGCACCACTAACTAGTCGTGAACAAATTGCTGCTACCTGCTGTAAGACAATGAGAAAAAACTTTGTAACTAGGTGAAAAATTCCCTATATTGCTTTTAGCAGCACTTCTAATATGATGGCTTGTGGTATTTTAGTCTGGAAAGTTAGATGTCGCAGAATCAGAACTGCTGTGTAGTGGATGTGGAACTGGTTAGCAGGTTGCTTAGTAACCTGGGTGAGAGGATTGAGAGTGTGCTGGTTAAACCCGTGGCTTACATCAACTTCCAAGGCGCTGCAGGGCTAGGAAGAAAGGATTAGATTCAAAAGCGTCTTAAAAAGCTGGAAAGGTAAAACACGAACAAATTAATTTCTCAGAGTTTACTCTGAGTAAAAGGAAGGATCAATACTATAAATACAGGAAAACAGGCACAGGGGTGTTTGGAACACGCAAAGCTCTAAAATGTCCAAAATCAAAGTAAAAGGCCTCGGTGCTGTTTGCATGCGTGCTTACATGCACGTGGAGCAAGGGAAATTCAGAGGGACTTGTGAGTTTGTGACTTTCTTCACATCTGAGTTCTTGCGGCAGGCTCGCTCGGACCCTGGAAATACTGTGCATGGCGTGGGTGAGATTCCTGCCCGGACACAGATAAGTTTTCAGAGAGGGCTTTTGTTGTTCTTTCTCAAGTTAGCGGGGTAGATGGTTTAGCTGCTCTTATGTCAGCATACTCTCTGCTAGGGGACTTTGCCAATATCTTTTTTATTTTATTTTATCTTATTTTCTCCCCTCCCTGGCATAGCTGTAACTGCAGGGGTCCTCATAAAGTAGGTAAGCTTTGTGTCGGACTCTCATTTCTTTGTGGGGTTTTTTAACTGCTTCTGCCTCTTGTAAACGTCCGTAAGACTACCTAACAAATCTGGTCAGTGAAGACTTTGTCCGAGTCTACTGAATGCATTCATGGTCCTTGCACTGAGTTAGCAACACGGAAAGCTGTAGTTTTGATTTTTGGGAATAGAGATCAGCATTGAAGCTGGTGGATATATGCACAAATTTCTGAAGTGAGTTAATGAATGTTATTCACCAAGTGCCTGAATATGGTTGTTTAGTCTGTTGTTTACCAAGCTATTTCTGTTCAGAAATGTAGTTCAAGGCAGATAGCTATGAAGGCACTGTATTTGAAGTAGTTGCCTCAATTAGATATTGTTTGTGTGAAATTTCAGCATTCAGCTAAACCCAGTCCGTGATAGGATTTGTATATCGCTCATGCAGTTGTATACTGTGAATTCATAGAATTCATAGAATTCATAGAATTCATAGAATCACATGGTTGGATGGGACCTATAAGATCATCTAGTCCAAAAATTCTACTATGTGTCTTGATTACAATTAAAATTTTGCATTAAAGCAAGCCTTTATGATTAACTTCACACTCTTGCGTTGTTTGTCTGAGGACAAATGCAGCTTTGCAGTCAGAAAAGCAGATGAGGCACTGCTACGGGCTGCAGCTACTCCGTTGCATGGGCTACGCTTTTTTGTGTACTGAAGGTTTCCGTAAACACTGAAAATCACAGATGCAAATTAACATTCTTCATAAATGTAGGTGAATAAAAAATCTCTCCAAGCTTGGATAAAGCAGTCTTTAAAGAAAGATTAGGTCATATGACATAAGTTTAGCTATTCATCATACCAGGAAGCTGAGCAACTGTGAAAACCTTCCAAGGGATGAGTCTGTCTTTACTGTACTGAGCGTGGTTTGGGTTGGTTTTCTTCAGGTGAGGAGGAATCCTGCGTGGAGGGTGAGCCGTGCTGTGTTGGCGATGACCCATTTCGCTGTGGGTACGGTCCAGCTGCCGGGCGTTTGTGGGGGATTTACCCTTCTCCAGCGTCACATGCTGCCACCTGTGTTCTTGCATCTGATGCATGCAAGCGCTTACTGCGTTCTGCACTTGTGGAATTTGGGCAGCTTAAACGGCTCCTTGTCAAGCGTCTGCGCAGTAAATCCCCACGTTTCTATCTGATGGCGGTTTGCTCGTAGTCTAGACGCTCGTGCTGAACTTCTGGGCGAAGCTGGTCCTGACGGCTCGCGTTCAAGAAGTCCGCTTTCTGTATTGTGTTAAGAGCGTATCCATGTGCCGCAAGCTCCGAGTGCAGAAAGTCTGCTGGCAGCGGGCCCGCTATTCCATGTTCTGCTTTCAGGGGCTTTCTGCACCGTCAGAAGGGAAAAAAAAAAAAAAGGCATAAAGCGTGGCAAGTTATTGGCTGACTGATTTCTAGATACGTTTTGTGAGAGAATTTGAATAAATATGAATGTTATGTGTAAGAAGCGATGCGGCGTGGCTGGTTTTGAGGTGAACTGCAGGACGTGATTAAAAATAAGATGGAGCAGTGCATGGGGGTCCGTTTGGAGACCAGTCTTCACATTGAGCCTCTGCATCCCTGCGGTTTAGAAGCAGAAATAATGGCTGTTAGTTGAAGCGGGTCAGAATGGCATGAGAAACTAATTTATATCTATTTCCTTTAGACAATATATGTACTTCATCATTTATCATCATTAGAAAGAACATCTGATTTTTGCCGTTAGTTTGGATTGAGTAATATGTTGTCCTTTTTTAGAACTCTATAGGATCAGTGCATAAAGTAACCTTTTTTTTAAATAAAAATTCTCAGGCTATGAGAGGAAACGTTCATTTTGGTTTCACGTAGGTTGTATCTCCTTGAAACGATGGCTGACAAAACTGTGGCTGCAACAAAGTGGTTGTTTCCTGACTGTCAAGGCTGGTTTTGTTTGCTGGGTTTCCCAAACCTGAGTTACGCTTTCAAATGGTTTCAGTTTTCTGAAATTTTTTTGTTATGTCGTGACACCAGCATAAAATGGAAAATTAAGCTGAAATTCATTTGCTTGTGTCTGTTTTCTTCTTTCTAATGTAACTGGTTCACTAGAGTTTATTTGGGCACTTCAGCACATAAAAATGCTTATGAATTTGGTAACTTACCAATATTACGCATCGATTAAAATAATCCAAAAGACTATATTTCATAAACAACGTTAGGGAGAATAAATTCTGGAGCCTTTTCTAGGTCTGTGCAAGGGCGCTGGGTCTGACCCCAGCACTTCAGTGTGTGGGGTAACGGATGTGGCGGGACCCGTCTGGGAAGAGTTTGAAAAATAAGCCCATGCTGACATACAGATGTTATGAGTGAAATAATCACGGACACGTCTTCGTTGTGTTTGTGAAGAAGTAGCTTTTAGTTTGATGTAGGATTTGCTTGTATGTGTTAAGGCAAATAAGACCGTTGTCAAGTTTTCTGGAGTGGGAAGGAAAGGTCAGGCTCAGTCTGGAATTATTTCGGATAACTCAATTTTGCATGTCGTGTGGTTTTTTTTTTTATTTTTTATTTTTTATTTTTAAGATGCTCTGTAACACAGCATGAAAACATAACTGAAAAGAGCCCAGCAGAAAGCGCCGTGTGTCGGTGCTCTCTTCTGTAACAGACTGCGTTTGCATTCCTTCGTGTTTATTGCTGATATCAGAGTTGTTGCATCTGAAATACTTGTGCTAATGGGAGTTGAGCAGATTTTTTTTTTTTTGGATGAAACACAAATAGGAGATGATTATTGAAAGTATAAATACTTAATAAAATTTAATTTTATGATCTTCTTCAAATAAGAAACTACCTAAAATATTAATCACTTTGTTTACATACTCGATGTGCCTAGCTTGATTGAAAGATTCAATATTTATAGCTGGTTGCTTTTTAGGTAAAGGAAAGAAGTCTTCAGGTTTCATATTGTGGTATTTGCATACCTCTGTGAACTCAGTGGTTTCCTTTAGGAAATTGCTTTCATCTCTCTGCAGCTTGCTAGCAGCATTTTAGAAGATACCATGTAGAAATACTGTAGGCAGAAATGTGAACTACTCTGGAAGTGTTGTAAGAAGGCCGGAGAGGGAACTGATATTCTTTCCAATGTGTTTTGTTTGTTTTTCTGCTGGGGTTGTGTTTACCTCTGGTATAGAAATCAGCACGAGCGTTTGCATATTACTCATTATAGGAACATCAGGTTGGTTTTCCTTCCTTTATTTGTGCTCTTCCTCTTCCTCCTCCCTCCCCCTTCTCATCCTGCTGTTGTTTTATCTTTGCAGCATTGTTGAGTTTGAGTAGCGGGGCCAGAAATTGATCTCTCATCCCTTGAGCGTAGCATGAGCTGTGTGCTGGTTTTCAGCAAAGGCTTGGGTAGGATCTGGTTCACAAACACCATTGATTTATTTTCTGTTCACATGTGGTGACTTTCTGTGAAATCTTCTGCAACGAAACCTTTAGTATGAAAGGACATACCCTGCCTTTCCACAGTTTTGTGGTGCCTCTCATTAGTAATGGGAAGGATTTCAGTAAATGATCACAGACACAACCGCTCCTTCCCATTTCTCCCTTCCATCAATGTGGAAAGCTTTCTGTAAGGCTTTAAATCATTAAAAACCAAGCAAACACAGCCATGAAAAAGCCTTTCTGCCTGGTCTTGAGACAATTAGTAATTGTGTGGGAACTCATTCTTCTTCCAGAGAGCACCAGTGTGCAGAACTGGGAGCTGTACAGAGCTGGGAGGCCTCAAACAGTGTGTTTGCTGTTTGTGGTATCGCACTGCAAAGCGACTTTGGGCCGAGCAAATCTGTGCTCGTTGTCCTCCTACCGCTCATGCCTCCCAAAACAACGTCTGGTTGGCGTCCTTGTACCAAGGGGATCGGTTTGCTGGGAGCTCTGACTTCTGCTTGACGCCTTTCAGTAGGCTGGAAGGAAATCCTTCTCGAAGATGGCAAGGTCTTTTTCCAGTGTCCCTTGATAACCTTGCCTCATGAGATACAGAGCACGCTGTGGTGAGCCGGGCCTGGCGCGCGTGCCGATGGTTTCCCAGTGTGCCAGGTTGTATCAGAGTGGTGTTACTTGCTTTTCCCTTGCTGTGAGTTACTCACGTAGGTGTAGATCTGTAAATATCTGTTTTTACATTTCCCAAAACTGTCTTGTGAATTCTGAGGATGAAGGAAGATGTGAAAATAAATTATTGGAGGAGAACTAAATTAGTGAAGATGAAATTGAGAAACAGAACAGCAACAAGATGTTTTCTGAATTTGTAAATGTGCTTCCTGAATAGATAATTGTGTGCAAATAATTATGCAGATAGGCTGGTGGGAAGAGCAACTGGAAAGCGGTGAACTTGGCAATGATGTATTTTGAAAAGCTTGTATGAAAAAGGCTACCAATCTCCTAACGAAGAGGTTAGAGATAACAAAATCTGAGGATTAAGACTGACTTGCTTGAGTGGTTTAAAAGTCAAACAGGATTTTGACACATTTGTGCCCGTGCTGCTCTAAATGGCAGTCAGCATCCCTTTGAACAGAACAGGTAATTGTGCTTTTGGTGACTGGCTGTCCAAAGATGGATGAGTGCAGCTGCTTTTTCTCCTTGAATGCATGTGTATAACCCTCTCCTGACAGCTTGGATTAAAAATGTTAAGAATAATTATTTTAGTATTGAAAGAAATGTGAGGAAACACATTTTAAATATTATTTCATATAATTTTCATAGGGATTTCTGTCAGCATTATGTATGTGGGGCAGCGGGTAAGGGGAGCAGGTATGTTCGTGTTTGAGTTGCATTTGTTTCAGATGATATCGGCTGATGTTCCAGATGCGTTTCTTTTGTCTGCGAGGCTGACAAACTTGAGATTGAGCTGGAAGGCGAAGTGACGTTATTTCTCTAGACATTCTGGTGGTAAAGATTCTATAGGTCACGTTTTGCTCTAAGCAGCATCTTTCCAGTGGATTTTCACAGATGTAATTATTAGCTCAGTATTTAGAAGCTGGTAGATCTTCATGACTATATTTTTTCCTGGTTGTTCTGAATTAACTGTAGTGTTTACTTATATGTATGTTAAGATCTTTGCAAACTTTAGAGAATTTGACATGATTTCCATTTTTCTAGCAGATGGATCTGCTTGCTTTGTTTAAAGTGTTGTGTGTGTATATATGTTTGTATTTATAGCCATAGTTTGTATTTCACTGTAGGCTTGGACAAATGTGGTAAGGCCACATTTAGAGAGGACTAAATAGCACTTCTCAGATGGCAGTGTGGAATGTAGTAAATTACTCTTCGGTATTAGACATTAATTTGCCTAATTGCTGCCTGAGTTTTCTACAGATGTTTTAGAGCAAGCTAATAAAATGTACCCTGACACAAATATTTTTATACAAACAAATGAATTAAAAATTAGAAGGAAGGGGTATTGCTAGTAGTATTAAAATTCATTTCTTATCTTCCTCTGTTTTAATTATTTCAGTGGTATAGTTATTTTAATTTTGCTTACATAAATTAAGCTAGGTGTTGAACTTTACTGCCACATATAGTACAAGTGCTTAAAGCACGTGGAGTTTGTGCAGAAACAACCTGTGAAGATTTTTTTTTTCTGAACCTGCTGACAATTCTTATTTGTTAATTGGTGCGACAGAGTTATATAATAGCAGTTGTAATCACTTTCTAGAAGGATTTCAAGTTATAGATCTAATTCTGTACTGTTAAATGACCTAGAACTAACACCAGATCTGTATTTTTTTTTTTCATATTGATAAATTATTCAAGACTATGTAGGGAAGATATACTTCTAGGTATAGTTTATTGTGATAGCTTGTGAACCCAATCTACACAGATCTAACATGAGCAGAAATAATGAAAAAATTATTTTTTCTATTGGCTTTGGTGCTACAGTCAGAGCTATTGTATAAAAGAATAGCTGCTTTGTCTCTTACCAGAGAGATCACACGCACCTCTTCTGTAAAAGCTGTGTTGTCTCCGTCCCTTACCGCTCCAAGTCATCTAACGTGCTGTGCGGCTGACGAAACCTTGGCATCTCCGTGTGCCCAGAGCTGGGCCGTTTCCAAACTTATCCTATGTACGTCTGAAACATCAAGCGTCTTGTATTACTCTTTGATGTTGAATGTCGTGTTTAAAAAAATGTGTATTCTAGGATTTGGGTGGGATTCTTGTACTAATGCGATGACAAACTTGAGCTGCAGATGGCTGGTGGTTTCATACAGATAGTTATTCCAGAGAACAGCTCACACTATACCTAAAGGGAAAGTGGCAGTGTTTAATTGCACCTTTAAAAGCAGAGAGTGGGAAGGATTTGTTATATTCTCTGGCAGTAGCATTTCTGAAACAAGCAAGCTGGTTGAATCTGAGGAAAAGATATTCTTGACATGAAAGAGAATTTTTTTTTTTTTTTAATGCTCACAGTGTGTTCCATTAGAGCCTCTTAAAGCCATTTTAAATGTTTCTCTGCTTACACACATAATGTCTGGGGGATGGTTTTGGAGGGAGGGTCATCTCGGTGGCCAGAATGGTACTGTGCTCTGGTATTTTAACCAGATAACGTTTCACAGGGACTTAACCAATTTCATGTACCACAGTTCTCAGGAGATCCTGCGTTCACATCTCTTTTCATCTTCACCATGAGAAAGGGAAGATCAGAAGGAAGAAGGGAAGATCAGAATTGGAAGCAACAGAACCTATTCTAATTTTACATCTGAAATACTGTTCTTTATGGTGCTTCCCTGTCATTTAAAAGACCTGACTCCTGGGGCGTGGGAAGTTGGGACAGTGGTGTTCGGCATCACTGGGTGTCCTTGCACCAGTTCGGTTTTGGTGTGGCTGTGATTTCACGCTCATCCTGTTAAGTATTGCCTTGTCCTTGCTGTAGGCTTTCCAAAGAAAGGCTTGGATGTATTCTGAAAAATTGAAATCTTGTTAAAAACGTTTAGCCAGTTTGGGAGCTTGAATGGTCTTACTAGGGGCTGTGAAGGGGACTGTTTCGCTGCCTGTGGTGGAGGGTTGGAGCAGAGCCATGGAGAGGAAGAGCGATTAAAAAGGAAAAGAGAGGAACAGGGGCCATAACAAAGCAGATATGGGTGCTCTTGTTGAGGAAGGTTATTTAAATTGTCCTCCTGTATTACTTGCATTTTCTTGCATTTTATTTCTGTATTTCTTGCATTTTAAGTTAATCTAAAAGTCTGTTACCCATGATAGTTAAGTAATTGAATAGCAGAATATAAAAAACTAAGAGCCAGAATATTATTGCAAAAGTAGATTAAGCTTAAAATTTATTTTTGTAGGTATGTACCGTGATTTAAAAATGGAATACCAGCTACCAATTCTGAATTTTTAATACCTTATTCTTTCAGATAGCCAGTAGTTACATATAGAGATAGATTGAATGCTCAGTTACAACCTGAAATTACAGTTTTTAGAATAATTCTACTTTTAAAAATAATTGGTTGCCTCATTGTTTCTTAATATATTCTGCGTGTTTTTCTTTGCTGAGTATAGTGCTGGTAGAATGGTGGTGGTTTTTATTTTTAATAAGGAAGCAGCTTTACTGAGTTCAGACCCGGACCCCTCCAGCCTGTCAGCTGGAATCCCTGAGCTTCCAGGGAAGGAGGTGTTTGCACAAGGACCGACTGTCCTGCGTTGTCTTTCGGAATATCTCTTGGCCTGTGCTTTCCTAGCAGTTTAAACCGTGGAAATATTGGTGTTCCATCCATTTTACCTTCCGCCTTTAAATATGAAGTATGTTTCACGAAGCCTCTTTATTCCGTTGCGAGTGGGTTGATCCATGTTTTTCTTGAAAGCTGAGCACAGGGCCTACAAGGAGACCTCGTTATTTGTGCCTACGTGTATTAGCTTCAGGACGAAAAGTCACAGTGGGTGAAGCACCCTTTTAACAGGAGGGACCTCAGCTTGAAACTGAAAGAGTAATTCTAGGTTCAGTGTTGACTCGGTGGAGACTTTCTTTTTTCTGTTCTTTGCTGTGTGAATGTCCTGTACGGGGCTGTGAGAGCAGCTGAGGAAATGGACGGACTATAGCCGGAAAGCCGAGCGCAAACATGGTGCTATCAGCTCTGCAGAGCGGGCTAACTGCGAGAAGGAAGGGTTTTCTTTCTGCAGGCTTTATTTGGGATAACTGCCTGGACTTCACAGAGGAGAGAAATGATTTCTTAGTTGGCAGTTTTCCTGTATTGTGCCTTATTATTTTAATGCTTTCACCTTACAGGAATTTTTGAGATATGTATCAGTTATTATGGAAGTATATTGTAGTGGCTCAGTGGTTTGGTTAATCTAAAATGAATTGGTCTTATAAATAAATTAAAGCAAGAAAATTTCCTAAGATTTACTTGTATGCCTTTGCAGGACTTTCAATAACATACTTGATTTAGAAGAATTCTGCATTTATGTTCTAAGTGAAACTTACTGTGAAAGTGACGTTTTTGTTGGCTTTTCTTTAAAAAAAAAATTTCTAGCACATCATCTGTGACACGCGAGATTTGGATTTATCCGTTTCTTCTGGGGAAGCAGAAAATTATCTCAGCAAGTGCAAAATGTTTGTCTGGCTTGCTGGTTTAGCAAGATGGAGGTCGCGTTGTGCTGCCTTCCCTTCTGTGTGTTACTTGGTGCTGTGTGAAGCAGCTCTTCATGCCGCTCAGGTGGCAGCTGGGTAAATACAGGAGTCGCTGTGGGATTTGTAGAAGGAATTCCTGCTTTACGGACTGTGTGAAGTTCTGCTGAAGGGCCCAGCAAGTAACGGAGGAGAGGATCCAGGTGATTTTTGGAAGAGTTTCATCCACAGTTTTTCACCAAAGGCATTTTAGAAAACTGAGCGGGCGCAGCATGAGAGAGTCCTGTCACGGGGAATAATGGGCTAAGATAAAAAATGAGGACAGAAATAAATAGCCAGCTGTCACAGCAGAGGGATGTTACCTGTAGAATTTGGCACTAGGCCTTGTACTGAGGATCGTGCTAATTAATGGGCTCAGACATGGAGTAGGCCAGACGTCATCCATCCTGCCAGTGTTACAGGCTTAGTGCAGTAAAAGCAAAGGATGCAGGAGGGCCTTGAGTCTTTAATTACTGTCTAATAATCACAAATGAAGTGCAGTATACATAAATGCAAGTGTTTGCGTGTGCAGGAAAAACAAATTCAAGTTATAGAAAATTATGGTTCTAAACTGTTACCACTCAGTAGAGAATTTGAGAGTTATGACTGGTAGAGCCACAAAAATATTGGCTCAGTGCTTGGCAGCTTTGAAATAATAATTTAAAAATTCCTAATGTGAAATGTTAGGGGTTAACGGAAAATAAATAGTGAATAAAGCAAAGCATCATAGAGCCATCAGAGAATGGTGGAATGGCCGCGTCGTTTAAGACTGTGAGGTCTGGTCTGCTCGTTTTCTAGAAGATCCTTGAGAGCTGGACGTGGCTGAGCAGGGCGCCAAGGATGGTCAGATACGGGAGGACTCCTGTAGAAGAGGAGTGATTGAGTAGACAGGAACTGTTGAGTAGGGGAAAGAGATGCCTTTTAGGAACGATTACTTGGAAAACAGTAAATTAAGTGCAAATTTCAGGTGAAGTGTAGGCAAACACCGTGTGTATCTCTCAGAACTGCAGACACCCTTAAATCCTCGTTTGCAAGGTGCCCTTTAGGTCACTGCTGGAAGGACAGTCCTGTGGGTTTTCTTTGGTTGTTCGGTGTACGTGTCCGTCTTCTTGACTCGGCTACATTTCCGGGAGGTGTTACCGAGCCAGCGAGCTGCCTCACTCATGGATTAATCAGGGATTTGTTCATGGGTCTTGTGATCTTTAAAGGCTAATGTGTTAAGTGAGCATATCCCATCAGTGGGCAACGGGGATTGTGAATATTGCTTTAATAGCAAGGTTCCCAAAGCCAACAGCAGAGTTCTTCCTCCTTCACTTTCCTTGTGCGTGTTTATACAACACACAAGGAAATATATACAACATGAAAGAGCTTTCTGTCATACTTGAGGAAACAGGCCTTTTTTTGGACTTGTGGTAAGAATGTTCTTAAGTGGCTTTTGCAGTATTGTTTGCATTATTTTGCTTTAAAAGCAGTAAACTTTGGAAAATGTGATATTCATACCCAATTTAGATTTAAGGTAATCCAATCTAGCTACAACACTGGGAATGTTAAACTATTTTTCCTTTTCAGACTTATTCTTGTTTAAGGAAAAAGGCTTCCTGATATGGATGGTAATACAACAGTAGGGATTACTGTATTTTCTGTAACACGTCTTGATGTCAGAGATGTTTTCCTGCAGAATTTGCCTGAGGAAGTTTCAGACCATTGTTTCTTAATGGTCTGTGGTTGTAATAAAGGTGAATCAGAGACTTTGGCTTTGTTGCACTGCAGCAGGGATGAGAATATGCTGCTTTTTGATCCAAAGGACAAAGATGGGAGTGTATGCCAAGAGGGAGTGGGTTTCTCAAGCCCTACATTCTCCCAGCTCTGGAATAAGAGTTTGGGTGGAAGTGGAGTGTGTCTATGGAGGGAGATGTGTGTGTATATATATGGGTATAGTATGCAAGTACTCCTGTGGAATACATCCCCACACAGAAACTTCTCTACAAAGAGAGGCTTTAGACGCCAGGTAACACTTCTATTCCTGTCCTCTTCCCAGGTATTTCCAGTCAGGGTGGCATTGTGCGTAGTGACGGTGCGAAGGCAGAACGGCGACGTAAGCAAGGGCAAGACTTGGGTCTCCCTGCGCTCACCAGCAGCTCTACCTAATAGCTTTAGAGAGAAAACAAGTTTGAAAAGACATGTGTTATTTCTTGCCTGATCTTTTCAGTTCTTTAAGAAGTATTCAGATGCTGATAGGCTTCAAAGGAAAGCAAACCAGCTGCTTTTTCCGTTTCTTCTTGTTTTCCTTGGTTGTGCACGTTTCTCTCTTTAATCACGAGGGTTTTCGTTTAGAAGTGGATAGAACTTGGGATTTGCCTCAGTGAATGATGACAGAGAATCACAGAGTGGTTTGGGTTGGAAGGGACCTTCAAAGCCCACCCAGTCCAAGCCCCTGCCAGGAGCAGGGACATCTCCAACCAGATCAGGTTGCTCAGAGCCCCGGCCAACCTGGCCTGGAATGTTTCCAGGGATGGGGCATCCACCGCCTCTCTGGGCAACCTGGGACAGTACTCCCCCACCCTCAGTGTAAAAAAATTTTTCCTAATATCTAATCTGAATTTACCTCCCTCTACTTTGAAACCATTACCCCTTGTCCTATTGCAACAGGCCCATAAATTGTTCTAGATTATACGTGGCAATTGCAATCATTTAAGTTCCAAATCCTGTCTCTCTCTGTCTCCAGAAAGCATTTAGATTTCCTCCATATGACAGACTGTAGATAGTAGTTAAGAAATCAAATTGTTTTTGTAGTTATGCAGCTTAATGAGGAAATCTCACCCTTCAGTTCCAAAGTTTTAGTAAAACTAAAAATGGAGGAGAGGGTGAATCCTTTGTCTAGAAATAAAACCGAACCAATACTGCTGTGTTCAGCTTTGCTGCATTATCTTTAAGCTTTGATACACACTTTTTGACACTCTCTTGACTCTCCATCAGTCATGGAAAGAACATTTCCCTTCCCCAACAGCATCCCGAGCATTCCAGTACTGGAGAGACTCAGAAAAGCACCCTTGCCTTAGCACCACCACCACTCATCTTTACTTGGCTCTCTGTGAAACAGAATGAACAGAGCAAGCGGAAGAGGAGGCAGAAGGGGTCTATAACAGAGTCTGAGCAGGGCGAAACAAATTTCAGGCCAGGCTTTTCAAACGCTCCCGTGCCAGTCTTGTGACGTGGCTTAAGTACACCTGAGCCGAAGGCAGTTGCTCCTGTGAGGTAACGCGTTTCATTTTGTGGCTGGGATAAGTTAGGAGGATGCTCTCAGCTGCCAGGTGCTGGCTTTCCAAGCCTTGGTCGTGTAGCAGATGTCCAGAATCCCACTGAAAGTCTGGGGTTTGGGAAGTGCCCAGTTCACCGTGGTGCTCTCACTGTGACCCCTTTTCTGCCTGCTGCCGTTTAGTTCCTCATGGCTTGCATTCTTTACGGACTGATAACAGTCTACTTCAGGTTAACTGGTTTCTCCAGTTAAAAAAAATCTCACTAGGTTTTCAGCTCTCATTGCGTAAAGCCAGGGAACTGCAGTTCTCCCGACCAGAACTGCGAGTTGTGTCTACGCTTTCGCTGCCCTTTGCAGGGTGAAACCAGAAACCTGAGTTGTTAGCTAACAAGAACAGTATGAAGCGGAGCTCGTATGTACAGCACTGAATTCTTCTGAAGCGTGCTATGCGCTGTAATTTCAAGTGTGCTCATACAATGGCTTCATTTATAACTGCTTGTAGTTTAAACACGTCGCCCGAACTAGGCAGGCCTGTTTTAAATGTCACTTTTATAATCATTAAAGATGAAAGGTGCATAAATATGCCCGTTCCTTCAAGTACTTATTCATATATCTGCTCACTTGTTGTGAGGTTTGAAGAAGTGACTTGAAGTGGAATATCCACTTCTGCAGAGTCCCAGTTTTGGAATATAGTTAGCCATCTGCCAGAAAATGAAAGCCGAGTGAAACAAAGTGTCAGGTAAATCCACTTTTCATTGCTGTACTTCCCTCACAGTCTAAGATGTGGTCTGTAGCGTTAGCAGATAAGAATATAAAAAATGCCGTTCTTTTTAATGTAAGTATGGTTTCACACATTAAAAAGACAGTTTGTCATTTGTAAGGTATGTTTTTTTCTTTCTTCCCATCTTCTCTCTTTTGTTTTATCCCAAAGCCCAAGTCGTTTGCGTATGTTAAACCTTAGTATTCTTGATTATACCAAAACCAAGAGATGTTTGAAAAAGTGTGACTGTACAGTATGTTTGAGTAATTGACTTTTTGCAGGGACACGTACTTTTCACTGAGAGAACTCTTAGCAGAATAATACTTTTGTTTCATTCAGCTGTGTATAGTTCTGTCCTCTGACAACATAAAAACGAATGAATTCAAACAAAATAGTCAAGCTACTTACTTGTAATACTTCTGTGAAAAACACAAGACCCAAAAAGCCTCACTCAATGGTTTTTGTTGCTCTGATTCCCCCCTGCCCCAAGGTGTCTGTGTGTCCTTGCCACGTTCCGTGTCACTTGCCTGCAGCACGTGAGATTACAGACATTTCGTTAGCGCAGTCATGGACCTGCATTATGGGGAAAGCATTCTGGTGTTCCTGCTCTCGGTAGCTTTCTCTGCTGAATTACAGAGCTCTAATTCGGTCAGCCAGCACCGGTACCACCGGGGTCTGCTGGGTGTGACGTGGCAGAAGCGGGGCTTGGTGTCACACGTGGTCACTGGCACGTGCAGATGCACGTTTGTGTAGTGACTTCCCTCTAATTTCTTGCAAGTTTTTTCCTAGATTCTCTTTTCAGAAGCTTTTTTTTAGTAATTATTTTTTTTTTTGTATTTTTTGTCATCTTTCCTTCATTTTCACCTCTGACATTTTTTTGTCTTATATTCTGTTACACTTTCACCCCACCTCTCCTTCAGAGATTCCGTTCTCCCCACCTCCCTTTTCTTTATTCGAATTTCTTCCTCCATCTGCTCTTGCTTCTCTCTCCTCGTAATTGTTTTAATCTTCACGTTTTTCCATACCATTTCCACATGGGTATATTTACAAAAAGCAAAACAGGCTGGGAAGGAGAGTTGTGTTTGTAAGTACTTGAGCTCTGGTTGCGTGCTTCTAAAGGTTTCTGAAGAAAAGGTTTTGACGGATTTTCCTTTGAAGTTTGTTTGTTCTGTAGGAGCTGGTTAAGGAGGTTTGGAGTGTTTTTTATCCTCAGTACCCAGGAGTCTTCTGAGATAAAGCAGTGCAGTAGCAGCGATTTAGGTACCTCCTTAGGTTAGGAGCAACAGCAGAAGTTCCCCTGCTAGAGGAGGTCCTGTGCAGGGGTCCTTTTTGCAGTCCAGGGAATCATAGAATGGTTTGGGTGGGAAGGGACCTTTAAAGCCCACCCAGTCCAAACCCCTGCCAGGAGCAGGGACATCTCCAACCAGATCAGGTTGCTCAAAGCCCCAGCCAACCTGGCCTGGAACGTTTCCAGGGATGGGGCATCCACCAACTCTCTGGGCAACCTGGGACAGTGCTCCACCACCAGCACTCCCAAGTCCTTCTCCTCAGGGCTGCTCTCCATCCATTCTCCGCCCAGCCTGCATTTGTGCCTGGGATTGCCGCGACCTAGGAGCAGGACCTTGCACTTGGCCTGGTTGAACTCCATGAGGTTGGCACGGGCCCACCTCTCCAGCCTGTCCAGGTCCCTCTGGATGGATCCCTCCCCTCCAGCATGTTGATGGCACCACACAGCTTGGTGTCATCGGCAAACTTGCTGAGGGTGCACTCTATCCCACTGTCCATGTCCTGACAAAGGTGTTGAACAGGGCCGGGCCCAACACGGACCCCTGAGGAACACCACTCGTCACCAGTCTCCACTTGGACATGGAGCCATTGACCACCACTCTCTGAGTGCGGCCATCCAGCCAATTCCTCATGCACTGAGTGGTCTGTCCGTCGAACTCCTGTCTCTCCAGTTTAGGGAAAAGTCAAATGTGACCAACTTGTGAAAACTGAGCATGGTTCTAGCAGGGATGAAAATTAAAAAAAAGAGAGTAGGGAGCAGGGGAATCTTTAGAAGTCCATTTTGGCAGCTGTCTCCAAAAGGCCCTGGCTGGTCCTGGCTGCTTCTCAGGCTGCGTGCGTACCAGCGGTGTCGGTGGCGCTGGCAGTGGTGGTGTGCGGACGCGGGAATGCCAGCGGGGTCCTGCGGGTAGCGCTGGGCTGTAAGGACCATTCTTGGCGTTGTAGTCACTTGGTCCTTACATTTGTTAGATGGCCTACGTTTGAGCACTGTTGTCAGAATTTTTTGTTCGGTCCTTACTGAAATCCCTGGCAAAACTTTGAGCAACATGGGAAAGATTGGGATAAGTTTGGGATAAGTTTGGGATGGTCAGAGTGATGGCTGGCTGATGTCTTTGGGCCGTTAAAGCTCCTCTTGGAGTTATTTGCTGACATCTGTTAAAATGTCAGATAATTACAATCAGTCTCCTAACCTTGGATTACTCTGGAAGGAAAATATTTTTCTTGGTGCATGCTGAACATAACCCATAATTTTACGGTCACGTTGGCATGTGCGTGATGAGTGCGGTACCCGAACCGAGTTAATAAATAACGTCCAGTCTGGAGGTAGAGCGGGGCGGGGGGTGAACAGGCAGGTCGTGGTGAACGTTATTAAACGTGTTGTGGTAATTAGAGTCTGAAGGCGTTAAGAAGGTGAGGGCTCTGTAGCGCTTGTCATTGTAACAACACCACAACAACTGCCCACAAATCACCGTGCTAGTGGATAGGTCTGGGAATGTTGATGAACGCTATTAAGATGCTGAAAAATGGCATCCTCTTCAATAGCGTGGAACTGCTTGTTAGTTAATGGAAGCTCCTTATAATTTTAAAATAGAACCAAGAGTCTGAGTTGTTAAGATAGCAGAATGTAAATAGCATCTGCATTTCACACAGGGTGCTTTGATTGTGGTGGTGGGTTTTTTTTTTTATTTTGTTTTGTTTCTTTTAAGGTACATGGAGTGAGCATAAAAATCTTACTTAAAGCATGGACAATCTTCTGATTTTCTTTTCTTTTTTTTTTTTTTTTTCCTCATAACTCCATTGATTTCTGGATGCTTTCCCATAGTTATTTAGAGTGATGATCATGAAGAAACTCTTGCCAACTTAGAATATGGTAGAGTGGATGCCTGCTTAGTTGGGTTGAAAATCAGCCAAGACCTATCTAATTATGGGCTGAAGTGTTATGTTGTGTGGTTTTATTTGTGGAATTCTTAATTTATCGATAGTATACATTCCTGTGTAATGAACTCTGTAAGTACAGTAATTATGTTTGGTAACATATGATTCAGATCTTACTTTTAATTAGAGAAGAAGAAGTTGAGAAGACAAACTGTGTTAAGATGGAAGCATTACACTTGTTTTCCAAGTCATCCCTAGTAGAGTTAGCTCAGTCGTAGTTACATTACTGTAATTTAAAGAATATGACAATTTTCCTGATCTTTGATTTGTAAAACACGTTTTGCTTAAAAATGAATTTGAGAGTTAGAATTGGAATCAAGACTGTTTTTTCTTGTCAGTATGTATTTTGTTTCCAACATATATGTATATGCGAAGAATTTAAAGTGTGATTTTATTTGACTTTAGAATACGATGCAAGCTTACTCAATTTATCAGATGAATACCAGCTGGTGCAACTGACAGCCAAAACTAGAAAAATAACCTCATTTGAAGATGGAAATCCCTATTCACGAGACCATTTCGGAGCTCTTTCTTTCCAGCAGGGCTGGTTGAGCAGCATGTTCTGATCTTTGGGGCAGTGCATGGTTTTCAAAGACAGATGGCCACTGTGTTTAACGTCTGTGTGTTAATGTTCTGTTGATAAAAGTATGAGTAAGTTGTTAATTTCTCTGGGAAAATATAATTAAACTGTTGAGGTCAGAGTACATGTGACCTATACCACATTTGCTTTGGAGGCTTCAAATTCAATTATCTTTGCAAAATTGCTGCGAATTTTTACCTGGTCAAATGCAACGTCTGCTTGCTTAGATTATGGGGATTGCTTTATTTGCTTGAGGGTGGATAGAAAACTCATCTGATATCTCATCCTCTTAATTGGAAGCTTGCTCAATGCTGGTGTTAAATGCTTTCAAATACAGAGTTGGTGGTATTCATCTCAAGACAACTCAACAGACTTCTCAGAGTTGTTACTGTGAAATCACATGTCCTGGTGTCGTTTCATACTGTACCTCTTCACAGGTAGGCAAGTGGCTATGGAAGACAGGTTTTCTGTTTGGATTCTTAAAGCTTTAAGTGTTATTTCTGTCATGGATTTTAACTTGACAGGAAAATATTGGAGCTGGAACATGTGGTGCTGTACCTGGAAGTAGTCTTTCCTTTGTGGGTACTTGTCTTCTGGACTGGAACAGGAGGGTGCTTCATTCCATCAGCTAAAAGCGTTGACAATACTGTGATTTTTTTTTTTTTTTTTTTTTTAAAAAAAAACCCTGTTCTTACCTCTTTCAGTAATTCTTACCTTAACTAGGAGCCCTTCTTTAGGGTCAATTTAGCTGGCTTTTATTTTATGCCTTTTTTGGTGCACTTGTGCAATAGTGTGTGCATATGTAAAAATGGAATTTAACTGGGACCATATACTTAACAGAAGATAAGAAAAGCTCTTTGAGAAATCATTTGAAGTTAGATGTGAAGAATGCTAGAGGTATGGTGAATGTGTGTCTTTTTGCTTTTACACTTTGGTTGTTTCTAATGCATTCTTCTACAGAAGAGTTCAGGACAGTTATTACCTACGCAGGTATGGCCATTAAATAATTTGGGATTGCAAGTCTGCAGATGGATAGCTTTGAGTCTAAATTACTTCACTACCTCATCTAGTGAGCATGCTAAACCTTAATTCTTGTATTTCTGAACTTTTTCTTTACTTGAATTTGTGACATTATTACTGGCTTGTAATTTTTAATAGCATTTTTTTTTGTTTTCTTGTTCTGGAAACTATGGAATGCCCTTTCACGGCTGTTAGAGCAGCTTTGTCCCTGGTGTGTTCATTCAGAAATGGTCTGAATCAGTGAAAAGGTCCCAAATGCAGAGCATTGTCAAAAACTGTTTAAAGGGGATGGTTTTGGTTTTACTGGATGAAGATGAGTGAAGTGATGGGTGTACTGGAGCAGTAAACGTGGTATGGAAGTGTAGAGTTGACTTGATACAGCTCTGGACTGAATCGATGTAGCTCTGCACTCAGGGTTGTTCAGAAGACAAGAAACCAGCAGCTGGATGCAATGTCAGCGCATGCAGGCGGTGGGTGCAGCGCTTTTTCAGGCTGTTTTGAATCACAGGATGGCCTTGTGAGATTCTCGGTGTTTCTTGTTTCTGTTTCTGCTATTCCTGCATCAGTTACCTGATTCTGTTGACAAAAAGCATTCTGTAGATTGTGGGTTTTGTGTGTTTTTCTTTTTTTTTTTTTTTTTTTTATTTTTG
>WHYT01015546.1:0-10465 GCA_009806455.1 Tetrax tetrax | reverse complement strand
AAGACCTCCAAGATCATCAAGTCAACCGTCAGCCCAACGCCACCGCGTCTGCTAACCCGTGTCCTGTGTTCTGGGTCCTGTTTCACATCTGCAAACTTGGATGGCAGTCGAAGTTGTTAGCTGGCTATTCCTAATTGACTTTCGCAGGCAGAAATCCCAATTGGCAGTAATTGGCTGCTTCGTTGATGGCCAAAGGCAGAATGAATCCGAAGGCTGAAGCGGTTTTTGGAATGGGGAGGACGGTGCTGGGTGGCTGATCCGTGACCGTGCCTGGTTTACAGACACCTCCCCTTGTGCGTGGGGGGAGGCGGGAAATCGGGAAACGATGGTATTTCTGTTGGTTTGGGAGAGGAGTAAGAGTTAAGAAGTAGGACTATCACCTTCTCTCTGCCAAGAAAAGTGGCTTGGAAAACCTATAGTGATACTGTCTTTAAAAAAAGGAAAAATTTTTTAAAAAGTGTTATTACTTGGAGCCATACCACAGGACAGAGGTTTTAAGACCCCAAACTCTCAGAATATCCGGAGAAATCCTGGCTGTATGTTGCTTCTGAGTGAAACACCATGGTTGCGATTTATGTGTTTAATCAAGAAGGAATAATTCTAAAATTGATTCCCCCCCACCCCCGTTTGTATATTAGCCTCTAAATGTATTTGTTATGATACAACATGTCAGAATTTATAACTTCATCGAGCTAAATAGCAGAATTTACAAATATAATTAGAGAGTTAAAGGCATTTAAAGAATAAAAGCACTTTAATGACATTCAGTTTTTATTGACAACCCACTAATATCTGCTGCGCTCACATAAAGATTTCTAATGTAATAATGTGAGCAGATGAAAGCCCTGCTGTTGAAGAGCTCGGTGCAGAGCGGATTCATCAAAGACGCGCGCTGAATGCAGATGGGGAGTTCTTGAGCAAATGCTGGGCAGTCAGCACCCATCTGCAGCCTACCCCGCGCGAGCCCTGCTCCGCTCTTTGTTTTACAGGGTGTCGCGTTGAGAGAGATGATGGATTAGGAAGATAGATGGCAGCAAACTGAAGCATTTATAAGGAGTTATTTTTAGTTATTCAAAAACTCCATGCGCGTTTTCAGTTTTCCAAAAATTGTAACGCTGCTGCTTTTGAAAGAAAAAATTCTCTTTATTCATTTCTCTGCTGGCAGTGTTTGCAAGTACCTAGTTTTTGACCAGTTAAAAGAATTGGGGAGAGTGTCAAATAAATGCTTTAAGATCCTTTCTTCTTCTGTTTCTTTAGGAGCTGAGGAATATAGAGATTTTTTTTGTGAAGTAATTTCTAATAAAAATCTTCCTTGATCTGCATGTATTTTGGTTTGGCCTCCGTATGGGCTCAGTTAAAATCAGTTCCATAATTGTGGTCTTTTGCTCTATGTGCTTCGACACTCATTCCGAAATTTTTAGCTGAGTCTTTCTAACAATATAGTTTCTACAGAATGCAAATGTTCAGGTAGCTGGATGATCTCGGGTGCGAGCAGAAGTTTGCAGAACCCAAGAGGGGAGTTTGAAGAAGGGCCGTCCCCTTGCCAAGGTGCGAGGCGGCCCGCGATGCAGAGCCCGGCTTACGGCTGCGCGGGGCTGAAGGCGGCTCCGGCTCCGCCGCGGAGGTGTGGGCTGGATGACCCTTCCTCCTTGCGCTGGATGACCCTTCCTCCTTGCCGTGCCGGGAGTCGCCGGTGGTGCCCTGGGACGAGAGCGGCGTTTGCGTTGCGTGGCCGATGGGGACAGCCGCGGTCCTGGGCAGCACCGTGGGCTGGTTACTGGCTTTTCAGTTATTCTTCCACAGAAGTGAAGAATTGAAAGCAGGGAGGTAATTGGCAACCGTGAGAAGTAAGATAAGATCGCTTCATGAATTTATGGAATGTCTTATGGGTTTTTTTTCCTACAAAATAATTCGTATAAGACTATCTGAGAAGTTTCTGTTAAGGCTCTGGGGAGCAGTGTGGATTACAAATGAAGCTGTCAATTACTTTCCAGTGTCCTCTTGCTGTAGAATTACAAAAATGCCACTGAAGTGGTTGAATATTATTCTGCTTTGGTTTGAATATTATTCTGCTTTGGTTTAAACTTGCAAACTTAAGGTGATCTCAATTTACTTTTGATTTTTTTTTTTTTAGTCGGAGGGTTTGTTGTTGTTGTTGTTTGATGACAAATGAGATGTGTCTGCGTTTCCTTCTACTCGCTGCTTCTCCAGTGAGATTTCCAGAAGAACGGATTGGTGAAGCCTGTCAGGCAGCACTGTCAGCACAAGTAGACACATGCTGGTACTGAAATGGGTGCTCTGGTCTTTCTCAGTGAGTAGCAGGGTACGTTTCTGGTGGCTCTTTGCTGATGGACTTGTTACGAGCACGTGGTGACAGAGCAGGGGGCCACGTCCCAACCCCTTGGCTCAGTGCTGAGTCCCTTCGTGGCAGTTGTGTTTATGTAAAGGTTGGGTTTACAAAAACCAAACCCTGAGGGCAGGTTGCAGGATTTTAGCAGGAGAGCGTGTTGGGTTGAAGGGAAATATTTGAAGTGACGTTTTCCTTTTAAATAGTGTGGTGTGTATCAGAGCAAAGCCTTAACTGCTGTCTTCTCCCGTTTGAAAAGTTGTGAGAGGGAAGAGCTAAATACTGGAATTAGTATTGATTAACAGAGATGGAAAGCATGAGTGTTGTCTTTTGAACTGTGATGACAGAGGGGGGGCTCTCTAGCACTTCTCCAGCAATACTGTGGAAGAGCTGTGGGCTGTTCCTGGCTGAGGTCGCTGTAGTTCTGTGCGTGTGGCTGGGCAGCGTGCGACAGTGGTGTGTTGAGAAGATGCTACTAAATCCTGTTGGGTTTTTTTGTGTCTTTCAGGACTTTCAGTGAATGGAGAAAGACACTTTTTACTAGAGATTTAACTTTTCTAAAGATACCAAGGTAGGAGAATTTTTTTTTTTCCCCACGATCCCACGATTGCTTTGCAGTGGTTCTTTAATTGTTTAAATAGAATTGAAGTTGTCCTCTGGTGTTTCTTTGTTACTCTGTGATCACCTAGAACTGGAAATGGAGCATGGGCACTGTCTTCTTATGTCAGTTTTACCAATTTTAACCTGATTATTTGTAAAATTAGAGGATAAATTGTAGTAGCTTTCATGTTTTAAGTGTTGGATTGTTCTGTCTTTTCCTACTGGAGATGATCAGCAGGAAAACTGATCTAATAAAGAAATATTTATTTATGTGGGGTTCTGGGTTATTTATTGAGTTCAATCTAACTGCTAATTAAAGTATTAATGCTTTTTTGTAAACAAAGTGTATAATAGTGACACAGCATTCCACATCAATATACTTTGGTGTTCTAATTTTTCAAGTTGTTTTTTGTAAAATCCAAGATCTGTGTTCTGAGACAGTCTCCAGTGCTTACCAGTAGATTGAACTTCAGTTCCATCTTGTATGTTCTTGAGAGGTGAGCAGGTTTGTAGAACAGGCTTGCAGCAGCTCCTTAACGAGGTCTGTATTTTAATATGTTTTTTTTATTATTTAAAAAATAAGAAAATAATTCCAGTCTCTTTTTAATCTCTCAAAGTAGTCAAGTGCTGTAACATTTCCTTCCACTTTAATCATTACCTAGTTTTTAGTTTTCATTTTCTGTCATACCACTGTATCTTCAAAATTAACATAAGCGTGATAGAACGTGCCGTACGTAGCTGCCTTTTTTTTGAGTGACGTATTTTCGGCTTCTCCGTGTTATAGCTGAAAGTTCAAATACAAGCAGTTCCTGATGGAGAAACTTGCTGCACTTCAATCTTCTGCTGGGTTGGGGCAGAATCGGGATTGTTGGTCCTGACAGAATGAGACTTCTTGATTCCAGCTGTAAAAAATGCCCTAAAATATCTTCCAAGGGAGACGGTTTAACTAGACTCAATCTGCAGAACAATGCCACGTTTTCTTTCAAGCTTAAATAATAGCCAGTTCACATGGTTGTTGATGGAGGCACCTACTAATAATATTTACAACCAAAGCAGTAATTTTAGCTGTTACAGGCGACACGAAGACACTTCGAGACCCTGAAGACGAGTTGATGAAAGTGAGATGATGGTATTCCAAACTTTTTTTCCTCACTTACCGTTTCTTTTTTTCAGAGGCAGTGTAATTGACATTGTGTATGGAGAACATAAGTGTCCCTTATGAATTCAGTCTGTACCATTAATCTAGAATTAGAAACTAGGTTATGCAAAACTATAAAGCTCTGTTCAAAATTAAATTTCCTTAATTTGAAGGTCACCACGTTTTCATGTTCAAGGGAGAACTGGTTCTGACGTTTGACTTTGTTCTAATGAGTGGCTGCACTCCTTCAGTGGTGTTTCTGATCTCATTTTAAATAGTTATTCAGTTTTTCTGGTGTGAAATCCCAACGCTTCAATAAAAAGTGGTGTTGGAGAAATTTTTTTTCCAGAGGAATAAATTCAAATCTCGACTGAGAAGTTAAGGTTGTGAAGTGCATTAGTTGATATTCTGTGATCGACAAGCTTGTCTCATCAGAATTACTGCCGTTTGAGAACACTACAGGTGTCTGTCAGTGGAGTGGGTCTCTACGCGGTCATACCTGTGTTCTTCAGCCTTCTCGCTGGAAGTATGACTGTGTTCTAGACAAAATGAAAACCAGATGTCTCCTGTTAAGGGAAGAGAGGGAGCTCAAGCCTCCGCAGAGTACCTCTGTGCTGAGTGATGGAGAAGTGCACCTTTCTGGTGGTGTCCTCCTGCTGCTTGGCTCAGCCTGGCCCCGTTGCCCTCTGGAAGTGCTGTTTTTCCAAGCACGGTACCAGAATGAGCTGTTTCTTAGAGTAAGTTGTGTGGGTTTTCATAATAACACAGTACTTGTCTAAAAGTTACCTCTGAACATAAACTCCACGGACTTTCAGTGAACGTAATCATCGTGGGCTCATCAAGAAACATGTTTGGCCACGTTTACCTCAGGATTGTTGTTGGGAGCTCCACGTGCACGGGAATATTCGTGTCGTGCTCTCACGGTTGCTTTTCAACTGTAGCATTATAGCTGCGTTATTTTGCTAAAATGAAAGCAGAGGTTGACGCTGACTTCCCGCTTCCTTGTGAAACGCTGCCCCGCCGTGCGCGGGGTCCGGTGTGAACGCTGGCAGTTATTTGAGCGTATTTTTCTGTATCCATCCAGGCCAGCGGGAGGAGCAGGGACAGTAAGGACACAGCTGGCTGCTCGCAGGAGGAAGAGAGAGAGAAGGAATGCAGGGGCTCTTGAGTTGGGGGGTTGGTGGCAGGGTCTGTGGAAAGGATGGTCAGGAGTCTCCAAGTATTTTGATGAGGAGGGGCCAGAGAGGATGGACAGATAGACTTTCATGTGTGTTCCCCCCGTCATAGCGATTAGTGTTCAGGCTTTTGTGAGAGAATACAAAATGATTATTTTTTCTTCATATTCAGTTGTTCTAAAGC
Organism: Tetrax tetrax; assembly: GCA_009806455.1. Lineage (NCBI taxonomy): Eukaryota > Metazoa > Chordata > Aves > Otidiformes > Otididae > Tetrax > Tetrax tetrax. The sequence continues at coordinate 5,021 of WHYT01015546.1, read as the reverse complement.
CAATTACTTTAGAGAACTTTGTCTAATAAACTCCTAATTGCTTAAAATCTTGTAATTGCTAGGGTTTAGTCCTTTTAATTCCTTTTTTGTTTTCCTTCTTCCAAATAATCCTAGAAGTTCTTGGCATTTTTGCTAGATTACAACAATGCTTTTTTCTTCCTACAGTGCTTGAAAAATATTTAATCTCTAAATCCTGTTCCTGTACTTTTACATATGCATGGACCAAGCTTTTCCTTTGACTTCAGAGTATTGTAATCCGTTATTTGCACTCCTGTTGCGAGTCGGAGCTGTTAGGTGAGGCAGAGGCTGAACACGTTCATCGTCCTGAGGCCTGTGGAGCTTCTGACACGTGCTGGGGAGGATCGCTCACAGCGCGTGGCGGTTTCGTCTGCCGTGGATGTTGGAGACGCGTAAATGCGCTTCTGGGCTCCTGGTCCTTGTCATTAGGTTGTCTCTCAAAACATAGAATCATAGAATGGTTAGAGTTGGAAGGGACCTTCAAAGCCCATCCAGTCCAACCCCCTGCCAGGAGCAGGGACATCTCCAACTGGATCAGGTTGCTCAGAGCCTCATCCAGCCTGGCCTTGAATGTTTCCAGGGATGGGGCATCCACCACCTCTCTGGGCAACCTGTTCCAGTGCTCTACAACTCTCATTGTAAAAAATTTTTTTTCTAATATCTAATCTAAACCTACCTCCTTCTAATTTAAACCCATTACCCCTCGTCCTGTTACCCCAGGCCCTGCTGAACAGTCTCTCCCCACCTTTCCTGCAGCCCCCTTTGGGCACTGGGAGCCGCTCTCAGCTCTCCCCGGAGCCTCCTCTTCTCCAGGCTGAACAGCCCCAGCTCTCCCAGCCTGGCCTCACAGCAGAGCTGCTCCAGCCCTCTCAGCATCTGCGTGGCCCTCCTCTGGACCCTCTCCAACTGGTCCATGTCCTTCTTACGTTGGGGGCTCCAGAACTGGACACAGTACTCCAGGTGGGGTCTCACCAGGGCAGAGTAGAGGGGGAGAATCACCTCCCTCGACCTGCTGGCCACGCTCCTCTTGATGCAGCCCAGGATGCCGTTGGCCTTCTCCTCTTGAATTTCAGGGCAATTTAAAATAATAGTGTAGGTTTAACTTTGAATGCTTTGTTTGAGGGGCATGGGAAGTTTCAGTGTAGCAGCTGTTACAAGTGAACGTGGGACAGATTTCTGTGTACAATGTACGTTACACGTGCCTGAAAGCCCCACTCGGTTTGTGTTGTGTGTCTTCCTTTCATGTTTGAATTTCTTTCATCTTGGGTCAATTAGCTCCATACAGCTGTCACTTGTTTTAAAAAAAAGTCCTCGTTACCTGTTCCTTTCTGAAGTTCGAATGCTTTTTGAAAACAGTTAACTAATTTGTGAAAGGTTAGATTTTTTTTTTTTGTTCACAAAATGTTAATTTAGTCTTTACATGTTGGTAAATCCTGAAAGCTAATATTCAGAAAGTCACCTTTTTTCATGTCTTAATATACACGCTTCTTAATTTCTAATGTAGTGAGTTCAGCTTCCCTTGGTAAAACAGACAACGTGGTGCTACCAGGAATGTTTGAACGAGCAGAGGCGGTTTGTCCCAGAGGGCTCTCCGGGCTCACGCTGGGGTGGGACAAAATACATTTTTCAATAAGAAGTTTGCAAATACTTCTGATTTATATCTATCTATAGAGATAACGTTTTGAGAATTTTTGCCTAGATAGTGTTCATAAACTTCTGATGAATATTATGAAGGTCTTGGGAGTAAATTCCGTCTTAATTTGCCCAGTAGGAGCTGCTGCCCGACCCGGACTGTGAGCTGGTGGGATCTCATGGTCTGGCACAGAGGTGTTCTTGTTTACAGTTTTTTACCTCGCATGCTTTTCAACCACAAATTAATACACAAAGAGGCAGCTGCCAGAATAGTTGAACCACCTCCGATTTGGAAGGATGGGTATTCTTTTTTCTAAGTTGTCCTTTTCAGGCGTTCGGTTAAAGCTCTGTGCTGGCTGTGCTCACTGCTCTGCCGCTTTGAGCTGGTGAGATCTGTGAACGTCACCGTGATACACAGGCAGCCCCCCTGGGACTTGCTCCGAACAGGCCTCAAGGAGGAAAACGGTGAACGTGTTTAAAGAAATTTGGTCCTTCTAAAATGGTTGGAAGACCAAAATGCTTACAGTTACTTTACTTTCTAGAAACAACTGAAAAGTGTATATTTGATAACTTCTAATATGGCCAAGCAATGTTTGTACGTCTCACTGGGCATCAAACACTTTTTTGAAACAGAGCTTAGCTTTACTAATCAGCTTTATATGCAAAATAATTTTATTTTTGGTGAGGTGATCAGAGAAGAGGAAAATAGTGGGATCTGGCTGTTGTAGTGGCGGTATATGGGGTAAAAATAATTTGCTTTGACTTTGAAATTCCGTATCTGACAGACAATATCTTTCCTTAGGAGACCTCTAAAAAGAAGTAAAAATTACTTCTGTGGGCTGTGATAATGTGTAGCCACCCAAACTGTGAAGTAGTTTTTACAGCCTATCTACAAACCCTGTCTTAAAATTAAGAAAACAAAGACAGAGGCCGTAGTCATCCCGGAGGATTTAGGGAGCTGTGGCAGACTTGTTCCAGCTTAGCATTTGGTGTAAAGTTGCAGCTTGCAGCATTCAGTCTGTCTCTACTCCCTTGTCTTTGGTTTTTATTTTTTCACATTGTATTTGTACTGCTGCTTTCTCATGCTCCAGAAACTGTTTTTGTTTGTGTAATTCATTGAAATCTAGCTTTGTTAGAAGATAAAACAACATGTGCCAGTGTCTGTCTGTACACAAAACGGAAGACTCTTGAGCGGTTTTTAAAAAAAGCCTTTTCTTGTGAGGTGCCAGTGATGCTATACATCAGAGCTCATCGAGGTAGAGCCTTTTTATTTACCTGCTGATACTGTTTGGAGACTGCGGAAATCATGGTTAGATTTGGTCAGGTTACAAGTTACAATCTAAATGACAAACAACAGAGCAGGAGCTCTTGGTTGCCCCCGCTGAAGACAGACATGTCCCAAGGCAGTGCGAGCGCAGAGGCCCCCCGTCAGCGTACCGGGTCCTTAGCTCCTGCTGACACCGCTGCGCGAGGCTGGAGAGAATTAACCCGGACTAGGAGATGTACTGGGGAGTTCGTTGGGGTATGAAAAAATGCCTGATCCAGCTCCTCCTAATACTGTAATACCATTTGCTATTTAATCCTTCTAATTCCATGAACTAATGTGACCAACAGAATTTTTAATTTAGAGTGCTTATTTTTAAATGTTATTCCTGGTTCAGTGTTAACTGAACATAGGAAGAGCTGTGACCGCATTTGCTCAAAGATGCAAAATAATGTGGTTGTGCATGGAAAGGAAAAACAGCAGTTGATTTTGCTACTCTGTAGTCGTAGAATCACAGAATGGTTTGGGTTGGAAGGACCTCAAAGGTAATACAGTTCGAGCTCCCCTGCCCTGGGCAGGAGTACGTTCCTCTAGACCAGGTCATTTGGAGCCCTGTCCAACCTGGCCTTGAACTTTTCCAGGGATGGGGCATCCACAGCTTCTCTGGGCAGCCTGGGCCAGTGCCTCTCCACCCTCACGGTAAAGAGTTTCTTTCTTAAATCTCATCTAAATCAACCTCCCTCTATCTTAAAACCCTTACCCCTTGTCCTATCACCACAGGCCCTTGTCAAAAGTCCCTCTCCGTCTTTGTGAGAACCACCTGAGTCGTATTTTTCTTAAAAAACCCAATAATTGATGAGCCACATGCACTCATGACGCTATCAGCACAGTGCTCAGTATTGTAGATGAGGGAGGATAAGTCACGTTCAGACTCCAGCAGTTCTCCAGGTAGTCGCAGGAGCTGCTGGCTGCCTTCTTGTGGTCTCTCTGGAGGCCTAGAGGAAAACATTTGGGTTCCTGGGGTGCTGGAGGGGTTTAATATTATCATATACCAAAATAAACAACACTCTGAGTTGGGTTGCCTCCTCTTTATGTTCATATTTTCTCCTTCTGATGTTGCAGAGGATGTTGTAGATGGAGTTTATTAATAACAGCTTAGAAGAGAGGAAGGATATGTAAACCCAGAAGTTTTCTTTCCATTCTGCAAGCTGGAGCACAACAGCCATCTAAAGAAATTAAATAAACAGAATTTAAATTTAACACAATTGTGTTTATGCCCAGATGGAATTTTTTTTTGTAGTCATGTAACAGTAGGATGCTTCGGAGAGAGGCCTGAGCTTTGTTTGGGAGCGCTGGGAATAAGGCTGAGCACGGCCCGGGGTGCTTTGACGTCCTTGCGCAAGGCCTCGGAGAGACGCCAGGTGAGACTCCAGCAATTCATGGCTGCAAAGGAAGTACCGGTGCTGTAATTTCTGTTTAGTATTCACACGTGCGTACGTACGTGCGTGCAGGCAAAACAGACTCCATAATCTTTTTGTGGAATATAAAAAGGGGGAAGGTCTAGGCTGAGGTTGGTGTCACCCGTGCGCACTGGCTGCTGTTTGTAACGCGTGTGCTCTCGGAGTGTTGGTGTTTCGCAGGAAGCCAGTTGGTCATATTAAAAGGACTTTCAGTGACTTTACATGAACGTATAAAGCTCTTGGAACTACGTTTTACTGTATTAGTGTGTTTGAAAGTATTAGATGCATGTGAAGAAACTCCAGACTGCATTTATTGAGCATCCTCAGAGAAGAACCTTATATCACATTTCTAGATGTGATGGAATATTATGTGTGCAACAGAAGGAAAGTGGTGGCTTATTGTATGTCCTGATCAAAAGCTCTTTACTCCTCTTTTGGTCTATTTAGTCTGCTTTTGTCGTTGCTGTTTTGATGATTTCCATACTTTAATAAGAGGATGTTCCACCAGAACAAGCTGTCATGTGCCTAGTGAACCCAGAAGCTCATTCTTTTATCTTCAGCAGCACAGAGACATATAGAGCAAGGAAAATATATGGATAATGTTTCTGTTTGATTTTTTTTTTTTTTTTTTTTTTTTTTTTTTTTTA
>WHYT01015545.1:541834-554903 GCA_009806455.1 Tetrax tetrax | reverse complement strand
CTGCTGGAAAATGTGACATATAGTGCTAAACAAACAGAAAAATAGCGCTTTGAGATTAAGACATCACATTCTGTTTACAGTATATAGGCTGCAACATTGTATATTTTAGGTTTTGATTCCTTACAGCAAGAGATGTCTGCCATTCATGCTCATTAACAGTTTGCAAGTCCAAATAAAAGTCAGCTGTGGATGGAATATTATGACGGCTTCTTCTCTTCAGAACTTGATGCACTTACATGTAAATAACACTGGAAAAAAAAATTCCAGACTTTTCGTACTTACATATGTCTAATTGTCCAACATATTGGATAAATATTACTCAAAACTCTTTTCAGTAAGTTATTTCTGTGGAAGATAATGGGTAATCTTACTACATTTGTTATTGCAAAGGCTACCTAACTAAATTTGTTATTACAAGTGTGGAGTAGTGAGCAATTAATGCTTCGTTTTGAGTCTTCTCAAATGGAATTAATCAGGCTTGCATTTTCTACATTGAAATTATCGAAGAGAAGACTGAAAAGCCCAGAGCAGCTGCAGAACTCTGAAAGAATGAAGGGCTGAACTTGCACTGAAAATACGATATTGCCCCAGCTTTGCTTCCATCTGTGAATACAACATCTGCTTTTGAGGAAGTGAAATGAGAAACTGCTTAAATCAATATAAAGATTATTTCTATTTCCAAGTGTAGTCCAGGGCACAGTATTTGTGAAAGAGTATTGACAGTACGGTTCCATTAGTGGTAAAGCACAATTTTAAATTCAATATAATGATTAATGAGGAGGCTAAAGGAAAGGATATGCAAGATTATGTCATTCTTTAGTGGCCTTTCGTGATAATTGCCAAGGTAAATGACACGTTACCCATCCAAGTACTCACTAGCATATCCAGTAATCATGATACATATATCAGTGTATTAATAAATAAAATGTGCTTTTATCTGAGCATTTTAGAATCAATGCTTTGAATATTCTTCTTCTTTATATTACTTTACATAGCCTCCAGTACTTGTATAACGTCCATTAATCTCAGGTAGTATTCATATACTCACTTCCCATATGAAATTCTAATTGGTAATGCAAAGAAAAGAATAATGGATTTTTTACAATTAGACATGAAAAAATCCACCAAACCTTGCCATCAATAGCAAGCATTGTTGGTGTTAATAATTTATTCTAAACAAACATGCTGTATAATAAATTTGTACTGAGGTGTTTGGTGTTGTTGCAGCAACAAAACCTTCCCTAACCTGCCTTTAAGCTATCAGTCGGCATTACTGCTCCACTCTGGAAGCATGGTCTGTATTCTCATTTCCAGTGTTTAGTACTTGTGAAAACAATAGGATCAATTGGGATGTGTCTCTTTCTAGAGTGCACCACATCAACTTTCTGCACATACAAAGTCAAACGATGCTTCAGCTCTTCTCTCTCAGTACCATCTTGGGCAGAGTGGTTGGTTTTGAGGCACCGGACTCATCAGAGGCCAGCGGTTCATGCATACAGTAAAGAAGGGGCGCTCTACCCCAAGCACTTGACACAGACTAAGCAAGCTTTCTTAGAAAAGATTAGCTTGGAAGGAAGATATAAGACAAGAAAAACTACATTTACAATTTTGCATCATGCAATCAAAATAACTTTAAAGGCAAACTTGTGTCCCATACTAGTTACATATTAAGCATATAAAAACCAACATCGCCGTGGTTTAAAATGTGTTTACATGTCTGCACACATTACAATCTCACCCTCCAGGGAACTCTATGTTTTCTTGAAAGTTTATAGCTCACAATTACCAGAGCCCAATGACTTACATTTTCCTAACTGATTTCCAGGAGGCCAGTTTTGTCTGCTGCCTCTTGACACGCTACAGCATTCCAGCTCCCTCGTTAGACTGAAGACGCATATATAAACAAGGATCTCCAAAGCTGTCCTCATTCCTTGGTGGAAGTGATGGGATGCTGAAAAACAGAATAAGGAGAAATTTCACCAGCTGAGTGATTCACAATCGTCTGTGCCTTTCAGATGGCACAGCTGTTCCGTCCAACAGTAAACGGGAGGGCCAGGGCTAAAATTTTTCTGGCAATGTAACTGATCTTTGAAAATTTTGCCAGGCTCTGCTCTGGGTAGGGCAGCACTAGATGCTGAATTTCCATACTGCCTTTAAGGAGTCTGAAGTGATATCCAGGCTCAAGGAGATAGGCAGGAATGTGAACTTCATTTTATATGGGAAGACAAGAAGAGTGAAAAAGGCATAATGATCATATGTACATATTTCTTTGTATTTGAAAAGAAACATTTCTGCTGTCTATGAAAACCAATCAATTAGATAAAATGCTTTCCCTTCGCAAGACTTCCCATATAAACCCATGGCTGTAAGCTTCAGCCTGTAGGATTTTCTTCCTCCCCTGGCTCAAATGATGGAAATTCATCTTCTGTTTTGTTTCTTTTGCCTGAAAGCTAAGCAGTACACGCAAGCCTTTGATCAAAACTGAAAGCTAATTCTGCCACTCCCCCTTTGCACGAAATAGTGCTTACTCACAGAAATATTCCTTTTGAAGTTGCTTTGTAGATACCAGAGAAATATATAAGAGTCCGGGGGGCTAAAAGATACTGTATTTGTTGAGCAAAGGCCATATTCTGATGTCACCAGATACAGTACTTCTGAATAGTCTTTTATGAGGGGTTTTATTTAAGGGTTCTGTAAGAGTTTCTTTTTTTTTTTTTTCAGTTTATAAAGAGAACCTCACGGATTCTGGAGGGATTTTTGAGAAGGGCAATTATGAGTCCTAAAAACACCAGTGGAAAGAAATACTGATTCACTAAACAATACAGTTAAAGACAGAAGACACATTAACTGTCTGCGTTTTCCTCCTAATATTCATAAGACAAGAACGAGTATATCATTTCCAGAGTTTTTAAATAGCTGCTTATTTAGATCACCAGAAAATGGCCCCATCCCACATAGGATGCAAAAAAACCCCAGCAATCCACTATTAAATGAAGCTGTGCCAGATAAACTGTGTGCCAACTGACCCTGGAAATTTAGTACCCAAGTTGCGTGACTGAAAAATCTGTTCAAAGCAAGGCATGGCTGCAGGCCTTGACTGTTGTACTTTAGTAACCATAGTAACACGGTCTCTGGAGACCTAATGCTAGTGTATTTTCCTTTATTTCAAGGAAGAGTAATAAGAGAAATGTGGCTTGGAACTTGTTCTCTCTCTCTTTTTTTTTTTCTCCCCCCTCCTTATTTTTACTGTGCCATGACCTTGACCAAAATATCTTTGAAGTATTTGCTGGCTGATTTTCTGCAGTGGGGCCAGAAAAAAATATCAGGATATATAAAGGAACTTGCCAAAGGAAGTCCTATCTTCCTCAAAATATTTGCCTCCATTCCCAAAGAGAACCTCTTGACTAATAATGTTGCAAAAACTTCTTAATGGAAGGAACTGATAACTTTCATCTCACAGCTACTGCAGGCACCAGAATAATGTCATACTTTCTTTGAACTGACAGATTAATTGTTTTTTGTTTCAGTAGCAGGTGCAGCTTTTCGTGAGTACATAATCGGATGTACATGTTTTTTCAAAAGAATACAGGCCTCTGTCTGGTGCCAAGCTCTTTTTTTTTTTTTTTTCCTTTTGGGAAAAACCCTCACAATTTCATTTTGTAAGTACAACATAGAAAACTCATGTAAGTGTTTTTACAAAGCCAAATACAAACAAACAAATGTTCACCATACATACGTAAGTCTGTCTCACATGTTTCAGCTATTATCCTGGATGAGAAATTCCATCTGTCATTGAATCCATATGGTTTACCAAATGGCAGTTTACAACCATGTATTTTTTGCAGAGTTAAAGTTAGTTGGTTTTTGTTGCAAAAGTTTTAATGTCCACACTGATATCTGCCTGTGTGTGTTTCTATGTGTGAGTGTGTCCCTGTGTGCTTGTGTAAGTATATGCCAATTGCTAAAAATTGTGATAGGATGCAAGTGGACGTTGTTGATTAAAACACACCGATTGTACACAAAGCAAATAACATCGACATTGAGCTGTGGAGTTTCATTATTTCCTCCTCTAAATCTGAGATGCCTATTTTTAGGCTTTCCACTATTTCTACTGAAAGGAGTACAGTGAAACGCCTTTACTTCTCTGTGCTGTCCGCTTTGTGTTTTGGGCAGACACGTGCTTACCTTAGGAAGCACACACTGCACAGGTATGAGGCTGGTCCATGTCCTCTTTCCCTTTTCCTCCCCCAATAACCCAGGCAGATGGCTGCTCTGGTTCTGACACACCACACCACTGCAGCCTCCTGTTCACTGGGAACACGAGAAAGTTATCGCTGAGAATTTTGTTTCAGTAATTGAGAATGTTTAAAATCATAAGTGGAGCATTATACTTTCCTGTCCTGTTTAATGTGAGATCCGGTAACGTAGAACAAAAAAGCTGGGAATAGTTTTTGTTCGTTCTCATGGACTGAAGCTGTCTCTCTCTTCCACTCAGTCTAACAAATCACTAGGATTCTTGCCAGAATAATGGAAAATCTCGATGCAATGTTACTGTAACAGGCTTGAGTATGGAGCTGCATGTGGTACCTGAGAAATTTATCTGAGAGGTCAGAAGAGATCTTTTCCCAGTAATTTGCAATCACTACTACCCTTCCGGGGTACCAGACCTGTGCCAGCAAACATCCTGCTCCTTTTCCCCAGCTGTAGTAAGTAGGTAAGAAAAGTATAAATCTCAGCCCGACTCTGACTCTGTTCAGAGTCCTCTGTGCTACAGATGTCAGGTTTCACACTGAACTGCACTTTAGGATAATATTGAGAAAGCAAAAAAATTTGCACTCATGGGTAGGACACACTGTTTATGAAGTTTTACTCCATGTCCAGCTTGTTTCTTCTTAGTGTGGCTGAAGCAGCAGGTTTCCCAGCTAAAATGAGGTTTAGACACATGGAATTTGTGTTAATCCTCAATAGCTTCATGTGGCTTCATAAAAGTTGTTGTTGCACCAGAGTGGGTTTTGCTTTTCCTGCCTGCAGGGCAGAGCATCTGATGTCTGCATTTGGGGTCATGAAAACCAGGCAATACTTAGTTAGGAAATCTTAACTCAGAAAAGGACATCAGCATTTTGAGAACAAAACAAAAACAACGTGGAGGAACTTTGTAATTCTCTTCATTTACATACCTCTCTCAAATCCGTACTCGCTTCTGCCTTAACTTAAACACATGGCTCCTTGAACTTTTCCTTCACTTCATCTTTCCTCTTGCTCTCTCCCACTCTTCCTTAATACCTCCTCCAGCCTCACAGATGTAGTTGCCAGTCCACTGATCTGAACCCTTAGAAATACACATGGTCCCATTTCCCCTTCCCATTTTTACAAACAGCTGCACCTGGTCCAGCCCAACTCTGGCTCTCTGAAAGAAAAATTTGTGTAAAGAAAAAGCTGCACATCTTCCACTGTCAGGGAACAAGTTTTACATCTTAAAGGTAGACACCAGTCTCTTAGGGTATGTGTCTGGACCTAAAGAGTATGTACCTATATGTTGGATGAAAAAGATTCGTTTTCGAATAGAGTATTTATTTCTTGGTTCATAAAAACAATCTCTGGCAAAGGCAGGTGCTCCCTCATCTATTTTCTACTCAGGCTGAAAAACTTCAGCTTGATTATAGGAAAACAAAAGGCAGATTTTAGGGATGTTCACCATGATACCGTGTGAGATTCTTTGATCATATTCAGATCTTCTGGTCATTTTCTAAGCCTTCCCAGATAGGGCTTGGTACCTTAATTTGCATAGCTAAAGAACATTTCTTTAATGTTCTTAATTTCTACCTGCCCCAGCTGTATGGGCAGGACTGGAGGTCTTCTGGAACGTGCACAGTAACAGCCACAGACCTCCCCATGAAGTAGCTCCCTTAAATGTCCTATGGTTATCTTTGTGGAAATTTTTAACCTTTTCAAATTAAAAGGCCTGCCAGATGTTCAAAATATAATAAAATTCCTAACATCACATCACTGATGGTTTCATTGCTGTGAAGAAAAGTCCAAAGAAACAAGACGCCAAAAATGCTTTCTTGTCTCCACTTGACATTGGAAATGGATATGACAGACACCATGTATGGAGGCTCCTCTCAGCGCAGTGAAAGGCACAGATGTGAAGATGTAGAAATCTTGACACATCATCTTCTGGTTGGTGAAGGTGCTGGGACAAATGTGGGCATTATTTAGAGCACAAAATAGCTCAAGTACAGCAACTCTTTGTGCTTGAAGAGTTGACAGGGATAACTAGTGTTCAAAATAAACCCAACTAGGCAGAGATAATGCTTATTCTGGAAAGGATCTGTGGAGCTGACCTGGAGCTGAACATGGTTTGCCCTTGACTATTCTTAGTGTTGACTCATAGTTAGCATTGACTGGATTGAATCAGTTGCTGCTACAGCTCTTTCCAAATGTAGGTAAGCCATTGCAGTCTCCCCATAACCGTTCTCCAGTAACCGTTCCACAGGTTCTTTGAGGCGCAGAGCCCCTGGCCATGGACTAGATGACCTTTAAAGGTCCCTTCCAACCCTAACAATTCTATGATTCTATGATTCTATGTATGGTCCCATTGGGCCACATTTCTAAAGGTGCTCCGCATTTATGTTGGGGGCCAACTCTTCTGAGGAGGTCAGCCTATTGTGCACTGAACCCTTGAAACTCTGCCCACCATTGTCACAGTGGGAACAGGCTTCAAGCAGTCTTGGAAATCTGGTCCTTATTTAGGAACTGAAAAGAGAACCAAGCTTACAAAAATATGTAAGTGTATCTGCTTACTGAGCAATTGAAAATCTGCCCTCATTGTGCTTCAGGATTAACTCAGGATTAATAGGCGCATCACTACAGCAGTAAAGAAGAGAAAGGTGAAGCAAGGATAATAATAATAATATAGCGGCATTTCATCTGCAGCTATTTGAACTGTAATCTCCAAAGACCTCAAAACCATCACATGAAAGGATCATCTAAACTACCTTGGAATGCAAGTCTGCTAGAGTAAAGAGATGTTACTGAATCGTTATCAAGGAAGAGAGGCAAAATTAGTCAGTCTGCATGATGGATCTTAATGTTTATGTCATATATTTAATTTAATCCTTACTTATGTTTTTTTATTTCTGTGGTTGCTTTCCTTGCATCACTGAGTATATGACAATTAATTTAGCATATTTCTAGACTAAACATTGGTCTATATCAGTGAAGTATTTATTGCCTACTTTTTATATTCATTGCATTTACACAATTATGCTATGTATGTATTTTTATGGAAGCTTAAGAAAATAGCAATACTTTAAAATACATGTCCAGTTTTAAAGTCATATCTACAACAGCACATGTATTTAATTTTCTTGTTGGAGATTATGATATTACCTATATGTATCCCTGCATATAAATTCAAAGCAATTATGAAATGTCATGTTTTAAATTAAAATTTTAAAAAAAGTTGTTGACACTTGCTATTAAACATTTAATTATATGAATTAGTGACAAAATAAAAATTAAAGTAGATAATAAACTAGTAATGTAATATGGTAGCTACACTGTCATTAGCTATCCTAACTTTTTTAAAAAAGGAAAAAAGTATGTTCCAGATCGTTATTTATTTTTTCATGTTAGGAAAAAAAAAGGTGTTTCTGCAATAATTTGATGTCCAACTATTTTGCAGAGTGAATTCTTCACATCTAAAATATTCTTAAAATTACTACATTTTATACCCATTTTACTCTTTACTTTTGGATTGTCTTTTTAATTATTTTATTTTCCCTTCTTTAGTCACTGAATGGTTTTGCGTTGGTGGTGAGTGCAGATGGAATGATATTTTATGCGTCATCAACGATTGTGGACTATCTAGGGTTTCATCAGGTAAATACATTAACAAATATTTAGAATACTTAGTCACTGTCTTTCTTGCTGTTATTCCTGCTAACTGGCTTTCCAAAACGTAGCACTCTATGTTCGTTTGCCTTATCCTTCCACTGCTGATTAGACACACACTATTACTGAAATTAAGTTGTATTACTATGCCGTTTCAAACTAATTTTCTTTTTTTTTTTTTGGTGATCTCACAGGTGAAGGTGAATTCCTTGTAATGTTGTTCCTTTTGTAAAGCTTTTGTTAACTGAAACATGATCTATTATAAAAATAAGATTTAGATTAAAATGTGCTTTCAATTTTAGTATAAGATGCTGCTATTCTAGACTGATTGCCTGTGTATAATAAATATATTGTAAAATCACAGAATAACAAAACCATGTAGTTGGAAAGGACCTCTGGAGGTCATTTAGTCCAATCTCCAGCTCAAAGCAGATCCAGTTAGAGCAGACTGATCTGAGACTCATCTAGTCAAGTTTCGAATTTCTATGACCCCTCTGCAAGACCTGTTCCAGTGTTTAACCACCCTGACTGTAATTTTTTTTGCTTATATCAAGTTTCAGTTTCCCATGTTGCAACCTATGTCTTTTGCTTCTTGTCCTTCCTCTTTGTTCTGAGAGGAGTTGGGCTTTGTCTTCTCTACACACACTCATGTGGTTGATGTAGACAGCAGAAAGTTCTTCCTAATTTTTCTCTCCTTAAGGCCGAATAAACCCCGTTCTTCTCTCCTCTTCCGACATGTCATGTGCTCCAGCCCACGTAAGTGTCTTGGTAGCACTCTCCTGGCCTCACTTTGGTATGCTAATATCTTTCTTTTCTTGGGGTACTCAAAATTAGAAAGAACTTTGCCTTTGTTGAACTTCCTGAGGTTCCTGTCAGCCTGTTTTTACAGGCGATCGAGGTCTGAGTAGCTGTCCTGCTCTCCCGAGTTGGTACCCTCTGCAAACCAGCCAACAGTGCTCTTTATCCCATCATTCACTAATCAAGAAATTAAACAGGGTTGGTTCCAGCATCAATCCCTGGGTGATGCCATTAGTCAGCAGCTGCCAGTTGGACTTTTTATGACTCACTTTTGCATAGAATCATAGAATAGTTTGGCTTGGAAGGCACCTTTAAAGGTCATCCAGTCCAACCCCCCTGCAAGGAGCAGGGACATCTCCAACCAGATCAGCTTGCTCAGAGCCCCGTCCAACCTGGCCTTGAATGTTTCTAGAGATAGGGCATCCACCACCTCTCTGGGCAACCTGTTTCAGTGTTTCACCACACTTGTAAAAAATTTTTTCCTTATATCTAGTCTGAATCTACCTCCTTCTATTTTAAAACCATTACCCCTTGTTCTAGCACAACAGGCCCTGCTATAGAGTTTCTCCCCATCTTTTCTATAAGCCCCCTTTAGGTATTGTAAAGCTGCTATAAGGTCTCCCCAGAGCTTTTGCTTCTCCAGGCTGAACGGCCCCAACTGTCTCAACCTGTTCTCATAGGAGAGGTGCTCCAGCCCTCTGATCATCTTTGTGGCCCTCCTCTGGACTCACTCCAACAAGTCTATATCTTTCTTATGTTGCACAATAAAAGTCTATGTCCTTCTTATGCACACAGAAGAGCTCAAAATAATAAGAATCATCTTAGGATGTGAAGTCAAAAAGCAGATGTAAAAAACAATGGCCTCTGAAATAACTTTCCTCAATCAATCTTTGCTCTGAAGGTATCTTATGCCAGTCATTATTTTAAGAAAAGTATCAACCTAAAGATAAGTGTCTGCCCCACTACACTTACAAATTAAACATTTTTTGTTGTAATTGTTTCAGACTGATGTAATGCACCAAAACATCTATGATTACATTCATGTGGATGATCGCCAGGATTTCTGTAGACAACTGCACTGGGCCATGAATCCTCCCCAGATGTCATCTGGACAGCAACTACAGACAGAAACAGGTGGGATTGTATATATTGATTGGAAACATAGGCACCACTGTATAAAGCTAGGATTGCACTCCACCTACGCCTATGTCTGTTCCACATCAGGTTTTCACTGGAAAGCTGCGTAGCGGCCATTTATAATGTCTTCATCCCATAGATGACATTTCTTCCTGATCATTGACTTCTATAAAGTCATGTGCGATACTGAGGTTAATTGTTGTTCATCTTACCAACCTTTTGTTCCTACTGATCAGGACATGAGTATTTCTCTCATTAATGCAAAAAACTCCACCACAAAATGTTTCTGTACAGTACCACAGCTACATCACTTTCTGCCATTTGTTTTCCCATGCAAAGGTATGCAGATAGGAGTTTTCAGAAGAACAAGTAGATTTGGCAATGCATTTTTTCCTCTGAGGCTAGATTTCCCTAGGATGGCAGGTGGATGCATGTTCTCAAGGTTTTTCCTGCATGAGGCTTTAAGCTGAAATCATGACTACAGAAAATACAATGGGATTGAAATTCTAAACTTCATGTAGAATTATTGATCCCAGCAAAACGTGCACTTCACCAGAAAGTGAGGAAGTAATTGAGGAAAGAAATTGAGGAAGCACAGTCTCCAGAAGGGTGGGGAGAAACTTGCAAGTAATCCTTCAGCAGCCTTTACGAAGTCCTCAGGAGCACAGTCATGAAACTTTGGCAGGATTTCTTGCAATTTCTGTGTTTTGCAAGAGTCTTACAGATATCTGTGGAACTTTGCAAGATTTTGTAGGAAGTATGCAGAAAACAAAACTATGTGCATCAATATTTCAAACTATTGAAAGTTACAAACATTTGGAATTTTTGTCCTAATATAAACAATGGAGAATTTCAGTTCCTGAGTTCATACTTCTGCACAAATGCTTGTATCTTTTGGGAAATAAGTATTTCAAAAGCTATTCACTTGTAGTCCAAAACTGGAAAATGATTTACCAAAAATCAAGGAGGCAACAGCTGAACATTAGCTATTCAGCCACTCTTCATCTGTTTGATTTTTTTATTGCATTAGCATTTTTCCTTATTTTGTTCCTTTTTTTTTAATGTATTTTCTGTGATCTCTGAACTCAAAACCTGCAACATCTGTTACCCTGCTTTGCATCATTAAAAATCACAAAAACTCAGGAAATAAAAAAGTCAAAGTTTCTGAAGAAACTCACCGGAATCCCATTGTAGAGCTTTTCTTTTCTTTTGGTAGAGTATGTGCAGATGTATCCATACATGATACAATTTAATACTTACCCTTTCATAAAGTAATTTTTAGCAATTTCCATAACAGCTTCTTCAATTGGCTACAGAACATTTCCATTCTTTCTTAGTGTGATCTTATAAATATTGCCTCCACTGTTGTTCCTAGGAGAAGAATATATTCTCAGTAAGTTGTTTAAAGCACAAGAGAATGACAGCACGACAACAGATTATTCTTCCTTCCTAACTCGTTGTTTCATCTGCCGAGTCCGCTGCTTGTTGGACAGTACCTCTGGCTTCCTTGTAAGTATAATTTCACTTAGAGAATTGTATTCGTGACGTACTAATTTTAATTGCTTCATATGAAAAAATATTTCAACATAATTAAACATAAATATTGTGGAGAGCCATGGACAGGATACACTTTTCATTTGCTGTGCACTAAAAAGAAACACCTGAAGACATTTATTAATATGTATAAAGAGTGATGGGAGAAAAGACGGTTGTAATATTTGAAATTGAAAGAATCTATAAACTTTGATTTTTTAAATTCTTTTGGACATCTGTCCTTGATTTGGACGGGGCCTAGCCCAAGGGTGGCAAGCCTGGGTTTCAACAATTAACATTTAAGCACAAAGTATTTCCTTTAAGGAACAGGAATAATAATGATTCATTTTTCCCTTCTTGTAAATGGTCTTTTAATAATAAAAAACAGAATTAGAAAGTCTCTCACAGGCTCCTCAAATATGCTTACTAACAGTGCCTCATTTCTAGAAATCACTTCCCCATTTCGTTAGTAAAGACCAGTGCTGTTTCTTCTTATAACAAAGCATGGCACGTGCAAAGAAAATGAGAGGATCAGCACAAGACAGCTGAAATGCAACTTCTATCTCAGATGCTCATTTGATGGAAAACTATGGGTCTGAACAGCTGTACCAGTTAGTCATTTCTGCATCCCTGTTTTAATCTTGTAGCTCTGGAAAATGCCCAACTCAAATGGACTGATTTTTCTCAGTCGTTTTGTGGTAGGTAATTTTTTTCACCGAGAGGCAGGAGCTTGCTATTAACATGATGTCTGCCTTCTGATTATATGGAGATTTGAGGCAGGGATGGATGGTTCCTTCCAAGCTAACTACTTTGTATCTGGCTATCTTGGGCATATCTTTTCCCTTGGTCTCTGCCTGCACAGCTTTTGGGTTGTGCCAGTCCATATACTTCCCAGAGAAAGTGCAGGGCAAGAGGAAGGAAACTCTCTGGAAAGAATAGAGCACGTAAAAATAATAGTTCCAGCTTCAGAGTGAGGCACAGAGGAAATAGCTGTTTGCACCACCATATGCTGGTGAACAGAACATAATGCAGAACTCCTACTTTAAGCACAGAGGAGAGAAAAAAACAAAAACCACCTTCAAATGTCTCATTTTACTGTTCATAGTACCTCCACTCACCATGCCTCAGAAATATCATGGTTTAAATTGCATGAAGATAATGCAATTCCTCATTTTTCTCCCTGTTTCCATACTGGTTTTGATGTAAAACAACACAGTCCATATGTTGTATTAGCATTTTAAATGTTTATACATTAAATTCTTAAGATAATTCTATTTTTTTTTTTTTGTTACAGACAATGCAGTTCCAAGGCAAACTAAAGTTTCTTTTTGGACAAAGGAAGAAGTCCTCATCAGGAACAGTATTGCCACCTCAGCTGTCCTTATTCTGCATAGTTGTACCACTTCTGCTCCCTTCCATGACAGAGATGAAGATGAAAAGCCTGCTTGTGAAAGCAAAACACAAAGCAGATGATGCAGCAGCACTGAATACAAAGTATTTTTAAATTAATCTTTTAGCAGTTAGTAAAGCATACTATTGGCTTTATGTTTATTAAGCATGTAAAAAGCAGAATTAGGCTAAATAACTTTCAATTTTAAAACTCTTTTTTAGAAAAGTGAAAAATTTAACTGGATTTAACTATATAATACATAATAACTATGTTATAATATAATATAATGTAACGTAACATAATATATTGTACTTT
>WHYT01015545.1:509728-541799 GCA_009806455.1 Tetrax tetrax | reverse complement strand
TATATATATATAATATAATTAACCATTATATTACCTTATTGTTGTGGGTTTGAACAATATTATTTGAACTACAACACTTATATATAATTTTATATAAAAACTAGAAAGTTAGGATATCTTCCTAACCTTCAGAAGTTCCCAACGCATTCTACTAGTCATTCTACTAGTCGTGAAAGTGGAAAAGAAAAACTATTTTTACTGAGAGTTTTCCAATTTCAGTATCTTCTGTAGTTCAATTTTTTGGACTTGGGTATTTTGGTAGCAAAAACAGGAAAAGGAAAAGTTTAGAGA
This sequence comes from Tetrax tetrax, assembly GCA_009806455.1. NCBI lineage: Eukaryota > Metazoa > Chordata > Aves > Otidiformes > Otididae > Tetrax > Tetrax tetrax. Next base: position 541,508 of record WHYT01015545.1, on the reverse strand, counting down.
GCTGAATGTGCGTGTGTGTGGCTGTTCACATAGAGTCAAATGAGAATTTTTGGTGTATGTATTTATCTTACAACAGAAGGCTTATGAACACAGAAGTCTACAATTGCACAAACGGCGTGGGGCTGATCACTCAATAGGGATCACAGAAGATCAGGACAGACTGTGTTCAGACTAATTTCCTTCCTAACGCTTATTTTCTTTACTCTTCTATGACTGAATTTTAGTTGAATGTTTAGGACTAGGATTATATTTTCCCCTATTTGGTTAAATATAATATAAATATAAATATAACCTTACAGCAATAAAGCCCATTGCTGTGAAACAAAATGCTCATCAGTGTGACTGACAGCATCGTAATTTGGCTTTTAATTAGAATATGCTTGTGTATGTGTGGATTTACTATTCGGATGTATAATGTGGTTTTGGCCCATACGTCCTTTTGACAAGATTTAAATTACTGGAAGGCTGACATGATGGGCTGTGTAGGCTTTTGGAACAGAGTTGGAAAGTCATGTCCACTTGCTGGTTTTTCAGTGGCCCAGGTGAAATCAGTTGATGATCAGAATTCAGCTCCTAGAAGAGACATGCTTCACTTAAGTGTTACTGACTGACTGGACAGTGGCCAAGGATTTGACAAGAATGAAATAGGCATTTAATTTCAGTGTTTCCTTTGGTTCAGGCCTGAAGCATGCTGGCCAGGGATGGTGGGCAAATTTATACAGTAATTTCTTTTCTGATGATCTTAATAAAAGGAAAAATTGGTAAAGTAGCATTATGGACTTTGCACCCTTTCCAAGACCTAATATGCATTTTGAACCAAAGATTGGAAGAAATTCATTCAAATCATATGATGATTATTGCAAATTGAAGTAATGCTAACTCTTAAGTGCACTGCTGATCAGTGTGATGTATGTATCTTGAATGTACCTTGAATAGTTAGAGCAGAATATACACAGCATTTGTCTCATTTCATGCTGAAACTTATTATTCCAGATATATTAAGTTGGGAGCAGAATATTCCTAAACATAAATATTCTTCTTAACTGAATGAGAATTCCAGTCATACGCTAGTTTGACCAAACGAATGATGCAGGAAACATAGATAATTATTTAATTGGTTACTATATATTTAAACCATCAATCTTTGCTAATGGTCAACAGCTTGAACATCACATCTTTCAGAAATTGTGATTTTACTGATATACTGTCATTCACTGACAAGGAATTTTCCACTTTTTCTGTCCTCTACAGCTCCAGTTGCAAAACTAATTCAGGTCCGTGCGAAGCAGCAGAATTATATGGAAGAAACAATCATCATGAAGGTGCAGCTTTCACAAATGTGTTACAGATCGCTGAAAACCAAATCAAAGGTGTGTCCGCTAAGTACTTTTGGAGTATATACAGTTTATAAAGAAAGAACCTTGTCCTGTTAGGTTTTCCAGGTTTTGGTCCCCATGATCTCTATTGTCTTCTCTCTAAAACCACTTCTGTAAAAAAAACCACACACACACAAAAATTGACCACCTCAAAAGACAGTACTGAATTAGTCTGCTATTCTGGACTGGGAAGAAGTACCATGATTCTGAATTTACAGATTTATAGACAACCATAGTAAATAAGAATACTCAATGTATGCTTTCTTAAATACGAGAGCACTGAATTTAACAAGATTATGTGAAACTCTTAATAATATATGACCATATCTATCCCTCTCTGAGGAAAAGTGGATAATACGTTACAAATGCTAGTTTTTCCCAGAGATCAGAAAACAGAGGAAAATTAGAATATATTCTCTTTCAAACTCATGATTTACTTGCAGCTTTGACTCATGCTCTCCCAGTATTTTCTGTGGCAATATTATGAGAGTCTATACTGTATTTCAAATTTTACAATGGCTAAAATTTTGATGGTGAGTCTGCCCCAATAGGCATCTTCTTCCTGAGTAGAGTTGTACTCAGCCTTCTTTCATACCTGCTGGAACCTTTAACTTGTTTAAAATCATTCCTCTGTCATAGTGCCATTTTTCATGAACATTTTCTTGTTGGTATAGTACTATTACTGAGAGGGAAAAATTATAATGAACTAAATACTGAAAAGTCCTTGTTTACAGTTTAAATGCCTCACTAAGCTTTTCAAATTTTATTTTTAATTGTAATTTGCCTAGTTTTGTGACAAATTTTAGCTTGTATTTTCCTACGCTGGTGATTCCAGTGTAGTGAACAAACCTGCGAACATTCACCTATAGTTTAGGTAAGAAAAAGTACTAAATACTTCTTGTATTAAAATAGTTTTTCTTTTAAATTGTATAGCAAAGAATAATGGAGAAAATGGCATTTCTCTAGTCAAAGTACAAACAAATGAAGATCACTGGGTCTGGGTTCAAGCTAACACTCAACTTCTGTATCGAAGTGGTTGTTCAGAATATATGCTTGCCCCACAACAAATGTTAAAGTAAGTATATTTTGCAATACTAAAAAAAACCCCCTGTATTTTAGAAAAATGAATGTATTCTTTACATATGAGATCTTTAAAAGGACTGTAGTGACCTAAGATAGGAGCTGAATTGAAGGATTTAGTTTACTTACAAAATGGAAACCCATTTTTGTCTTGGATCATATGAAATGGCTGTTATAATCCTAAACAATATTTATTTCTTTTCTTCAGTCTTTTTATCTTCCGAAGTTTATTGTACATACATACTAAACCAGAATACTTCAAAATGAAAATGCTTGATTATTAATATGTTTTTACTTTCTTGCACAAAAATGTATTTTGGAGTTTTGTTTTACTGTGCAGCTGAAACTCTTTGCTGCTTTAGTGTCCTGTTTTTTCTGTTTTTTTAACATTTGATTATGTTAAGCTTTGTTTTTGCTTTATGGACGACAGTTGAGCTGATGTTTTTAGTTGTGGATATTCAACATAATCTAAACAGAGATGCTCATAATCATTGCATGTTTGTAGATAGATACATCTAGTTGGCCGTAGGCTGAGCCTTGGAATGAAAGCTAATCTCACAGATTTGCATTCAAAGAGGACCTCTCCGCTGGGTTTTACCCTTTCCTCCCAAACAGGCTTTTCTTCCTTCCCCTATGGGATTGTCTGTTCCAGTTCCTGTAGGCCTTGTTGAGGTATCTCTTCAAGCTGAGGGAAGAGATAAGAGAGTGGACTGAATGAGCAGGGGCCAAGAGGTGTACAAAGCCACCATCTGGCCCAGCGGAAAAAATGTGTCCATTATCACTGTTTATTTCCTTTAGGATGCCTCACAGGTGGAAGAAATAAATGAAAAAACTCCTTGAACTTCTAGAGTAGATACCCCTTGCAGGCAGGGTATCTCCCAGGATCCACATGAATAGCAGAGGAGCTCCCACGCGAGGGTGGTGAATGCTTCACCTTTACTGAGACGGCACAAACATCATTTTGCCATGTGAGGGAATGAACTTCTATTAAGAAGCAGATTAAATGGGGCTGTTTCTTGTATTCAAGTCTCTACTTCTAAATTGGTTTTTGTGTAATTAAGCATGCTTTTTTATGTTTATTTAGTTACATTTTTACCATCTGAGTGGTTAAAATCCTTCCTTTGTGCTTGATATTTGCTGCAGATCGAAGTGTTACAAGAGTTGGCCATGGAGATTATATTCAATTCTGTCCTCCTGATAGTCTGCAGTAGACTTCATCCTTGCTACTGCTTTTTTTTTTTTTGTTAAAATGTATGCTCTTTTCCTGGAAACAGACATTCTTTCGAAGAATTTTCACTAGATACTATTTCACTGTAAAACTCTTCATTTGGGGGCCTAAGCTTTTGTGACTATTCTGTTTTTTCAGTCCATTGCTTCCCAATTGGACCATTTCCTGAGAAGCTAGTTCTGCAGCAAACTTGTATCATATCTTTTGCATCTCAAGACTATTAATAATAACAATAACAATATTTAGCAGAGGACTGAATATTTAATACCTCATGGGAAAAAAAGAGAGAAAACATTCTCTTTTCTTGGTGTACATTTATTACTGTGGGACACTCTCTCTTTGTAACAACATGGACTCCCTCTACTGGAAATTCCTATACTTACACAGAGTCCATACCCAAGGAAAAAAAGTTATTAATAGTGAGCTAAGAAAAAGCCTTCCAAAACCCTTAGTAGCTCTCCAAGTTTTCATACTCCGTTTCTTATTGAGATGCCCACTTCTTGTTCAGAGAGGGAGGCAGGTGGTTTCGTAGGACTGATTGTGCATGGTCAGGGATCAGCATGTCAGTGAATTCTAGACAAATCCTGAACCTGAAGATTTGGACCCCAAGTTCTAAAACCTGCTGCGCTGGGCATGGAAATGCTCAAGCAACTTCCTCTGCCAGAGCTCTTTGCTAATGTTGAGTACAGCTGGAGGTCATGGAAAATGAATTCACTGGCCATCTTAGAAAATGAAAGACAACATGAATGAAGTTAGACATGTAAAACAAACCTATGCCCAATATGAACATCTGTGACTATTCTGGACACTTAATTCAGGCATTTTATTTCCTCTCAGCTAACTCTGCATTCTCAAAATATAAGACCCCCATGATTCCCCCTCAAATGGAGGCAGATTCAGACTGGATATAAGGAAAAAATATTTTACAATGAGGATGGTGAAACACTGGCACAGGTTGCCCAGAGAGGTGGTGGATGCCCCATCCTGGAAACATTCAAGGCCAGGTTGGCCGGGCCTCTGAGCAACCCGATCCGGTTGCAGGGGGTTGGACTAGATGACCTTTAAAGGTCCCTTCCAACCATAACTATTCTATGATTCTATGAAATCACTTTGATCAGAAGGTTCTTATGTGTCCAAATAATTCCTTGTTAACAAAACCACATCTCATTTAAGATACTTCTTACATTTTATCTCTAGATTTTTCTGCACACAAATATTACTTGGATATATTTTAAGGGGAGAACAAAAGTGTAAGGTAGTTAGCATACTGTACTACAATATTTAAGGTCTTTGTGAAGTGCATGACTGAAATGCAAGAGTAAATGCATGTCAAAGTTTAAATGAAACAGTGCCACAGAAAGGTAGCTGTGCACACATTGATGCCCAGATGCATGCACACTCTTTTTTTTTCTCTCAAGCAAATGCAAAGTTTATTTGGACAAAAGTGTTAAAGTCTCATATTAATTTAAGGACAAAGTATTCCTTATAATGTATGTCAAGCCACTCTATGTCCCAGAAAACCTCCATTCAGAAACCACTGATTGACTGATTTTTTCCTACTGTTATTGAAAGGGAAGAAGATGAACAACGGAAGATACCAAGTGGTTTTGCCAGTTTGAAGGGAAACCTGGAAGGACTTTCCTATAACAGTGCCATTGAAACTCTGGGCCAGTGGAAGCACCTTAACTGGAGAGCAGTAAAAAACGAACAAGAGAATGTAAAAGTGAAGTTTGAGCCTCATACAAATGGTGAGTGCTTTATGCAAGAGGAACCTCTCAGTTCTAACACATCAGTTTTAGGTGTTCAAAACAACTGCACCACAAACAGTAGCTGGGCTTTGAGAAACTCAAGCTCTTCTATGAGCCAGCGAATGAACACATGTCCAAACAGAAGAGCTGGATCATTCTACAACAGAGACCAAAGTTTCTTAAATTTAGCATCAGCTTGCCCTTCGCACTGGGGGAGTGCAGAAAGCTGCGAGTCTTACTCAGGCGTACAACAGCGTTGTGCAGAGAACTACACAATGGACCATCTGAAACTGCAGAGACCGTTAATATCCTCAGAGTCTCTCTATGATGCAGCCTTTCCCTTGGAGATGCCTATCAAAATGGAATATGATTCCGATTCCGAAAACGTTGCCGATAACTACCTGACATCGCAAAATCGAGCCTGGCTGGATGAGAATGGCTCGGTGAGAAAGCAGGTGTTTAGCTATCCCAATAGAGTGCACCTCAAAACAGAACCGGACCTCTGTGAGCCAGCCTCACCTTGTCAGAAGCCAAGGCACTGCCTTTACACGCCACATAATTGGCAATGCATTGTAGCAAGTCATCCCAACAATCTGAACCTCAACAGATCTTGCAAGGGTTCACGTAGCAAGGAGGTTGTCCCGTTTTGCCCTCAGAACTCCTCTGGGTGTTTGGAAAGCATGCCTGATCTGCCACACACAGCCTGCTATGGCCACTTCTACAGCCCCAGCCCAGGGGAGGAGAAAGAGCAGAACAACGAGGTTTTTAAAATGCCATGTGAATTTAAAAACCCCTACTTGGTTCAAGCAATCAAGCGTGAGCCCCTGGATTCTCCACCATTGTCCAACAGTGGACAGAACCGAGTACATGCGAGCTTCCCTGAAAATGCATTAGCAGGTCCTGTGCCTCATAAAACCACTGAATGTACATTTTTACAATAGGTTTTATAACATTTGGAATATTTATAATGTTAAAAGCGAGAAGTCGTAGATTCTCTTCCAGTTGGGTTAAATGAGTTACTAAAACTAAAAGCCAGTGGAAATATTTTGAGTGGGTGTGTGTGCATCTGTGTGTGAGAAAAACCAGACACAGACACACACGCCCTTCACACACCGCCCCCCCCTGCCCTGCCCTCCTCTTAGTGACCTTTGGTAAGAAAGAAAGATAAAACCACAGGCACAGAAAAATAATCATTACTCACTGCACAGGTAAACCTGCTAATTTATCTTGATCGTCTTTCCTCTCCTGTCTACAGTTCTTTATCGAGGCCTAGCTATTTCTGTTTCCTTCCTTTGTTCTGTTTGTTTCTCTCAAGATGATGTGATGCGTTTGTGCAAAGAGAAAATGTTTATGGTCTCCAGTGTGGCCAGTTCACCTTAGGAGTTTTTGCGTTTTTATGTTTTTGCTACTGTAATAAGAAGCATCAGCTATGTCTTTCTCTCAACATTAAAATGATGGCAACAGGCAAAGGCTTCCCAACACACCTTCTTAATTTAAAAGAATAGCATTAATTTAAAAAAATTACTTTCATAAAATGCATTAGAAATTATTTCACTTCACACTGAAGTTCTTGCCAAGTTTCCTTGATAATTCTAATATTTTAGTACCTGTATTTTTCCTATTTTAAAGCCATCAGCCTTTCCTGTTGCTGTTTGAAAGACTGAACAATGGGATGTTATCCACTTCTATAAATGAGTTACAAAGTGCTGTTAAATGCACATGAGAAGAAAATATTTCTCCAATTATTTTCCTTGCTTTTACTTGTAACATGAACAAAGGAAATGCACTTTTTAATTTGATATTTTATTGATATCAGCTTGTTGGACATCAAAACCAAATCCCACACTAAGATTACATATGTTATTTTCAAAAGTATCCTAGTTTCACTCCCAAAAGAAAATCTTAATCTCACCGAGAGCTAATTGGAGCATGTATCCCTTTCAAAAGCACTTTGGTGCACTTTGGTGCTTTTGAAAACGGATCCATACACTTTCCTTTGAAGCCAGGCAGTAATGTATTTCCACAAAAAAAAAAAAAAATCTACAACGTCTGTTTTGGTTTTTGTTGTTGTTGTAGTTTGACTCCTGCACTAACTTTTGTTTAAAAATTGCACTATTTCAACTTTATATCAACTTCACCTATATAAAAATCACATCATTTTAAAAAAGCTTAAATGTATATGTGCTTTTTGAAATAAGCCCTATAATGAATGTTTTCTTTTTCAAAATGTTATAAGCAAATATAATGTCTTCATTTCTATATCTACTAGTCACTAAGGGCATGGCTTTACATGCCAGAAAAGTGGCATAAACTTCTCATGAATGCTATAAATACGTGGGATAAATGTAGTTTTCAGGTAGGGGAATGATTCTGCACCTGGAAGGCTGCTCTTCTCCAAGACTCTGTCTTTGACAGAAATTACTGCCTGTATATTAGAGCTGGCAGATGTAAAGATATACATTCTCTGCATATGAGTTAAGTGCTTGTGAACAACGGTTTGATCTGAAATGCTGCACTTTACACTAAAACGGTTGAGATAACACACGTACCTTTTGATGACTGTCCTGCAGAAGGCAGTATTCCCAGCAGAAAAGCAAAAGTGGACAGTAAAGAAGTGCAATAATGTCTTAATGTAGCTCAAGTTAAATCTGCCATAGTCCAGCTGACCATACCCAAAACATGAGAACATCTCTCTGGTTTTTTTTGTGTCTGAGGTAAATCAGGTCCCTGTTGGCTATGTGCTGCCTCTTATTTGAGACATCTTATCCTTGGCTTAATATTCTTACCAGTGGGTGTAATGCAACATCAGACCTCTTTCAGAGATGAGACCGTAATGGTGGAATTTACACCGCCCACTGGTACATCACCGTTCATGTCACATAAATTTCATCTCAGTCTCAGAAATACTTCTGGCCAAGCAAACTGGGTGCTCATGTAGAGTGAGACTGTCAGGCACCAGTGGCGCTGCACTAACTCTGCCTTGTTGATTCACTGTCTACAAAAATAAGAGCAGCAGTTCCTTTTATACTCAGAGCAGCTCTCAGAGGGCATTGCTTCGCGTGCACCCAGGTGCCAAACACTCTGCTGTGGCCGCACAGCCACTGCTAGGGTTGTGCTGTGAACCCTGTAATTTTCCCTGGCTCTCCAGTCCAGCTCCTTGTGCAGCTGCCTGGCAGAAATGGGGTAGTGTGGAGACAGGGCAGTGTGGGAACAGATAGATGGTTGGGGGCAGGTGGAGGACATGCCAGCATGACTGCTGAAAAACTACTCGTTTAATTCCACATTTGCCTCACGGTCACACCTGTCTGAATGTGAGTACCTGGGCCTGGTTTCGCACTACCTTGCACTTTCTCTTGCCATTTACATTGATGCAGCATGAGTGTTAAACACTATTATCCTCATCTGGACATGCTGGTGCCATTTTGCACGGACGTAAGTGGTCACACCAGGTGCAACTCTGTAGAGGCCTGTGCCACTGAATGCCTTGTCTGTGCTTAGAAATATTTCCTGGCACGACTACAGTGGGAGAACTATACCAGCCAGATTTCTCTCTTCTGTGCGGAAATAACTTATACTAACAACAGAAATTCTCTATAGTTCTCTTTGTTACAGAATAAAGGCTATTTTGTTGACCTAACTCTATCTACTCTAAGGCTTTCCTAGTTTATTTCAATTAGGCTGATTTTTCTCATGTTCCAAACAAACCCAGTCACATTTTGTGATCTTAATTGATATTATAGAGGCAGATGAAGTTTCTGCATGTAAGAGAATCTAATCTGATATAAAAGATGTCATGGCCTTCTAGGAGGTTGGATGAACATGAGACTCAAAAGTTAGATATCACTTTCTAACCCCGGCCTATGTAAATGCAGTCAGGTTTGCTTCCTTATCATTCTGTAAAGGCTGAACCCAAGAAAAAAAAAAACAAAACACTTATCCTGCACATCATGTTTTAATTTGGCCCACTTAATTTGTGGCTGAGTTGATATTCCAGGTCTTACATAAAAAATGTGGTATCAGTGGAATTCTTTCCAGTCTAAGTTAGCACACACATGCAGCGATCTCCTAAGAATTGTGCTTATAAAGAGATCAGCAGATTATCCCCTTTTTGGACAATTGCTAACCACTGTTGACAGTAAACAAAGACCAGTTCCTTCTAGGTACATCACACCATTTGGAAAGAACAGAGGAAAAGAGCCTAAAAAAGAATCTCTTGCTATCTGCTTTTAAGGAACAGATATTCCTTCATCCTCTCTACACAACATGTGCCCTGGATTGAGATTAGACTGAAATCTGACATTGCGCTGTACCCTGTTAAATTGCCACTGATTTAATCTCATAAAACTTTGTTGTATGCAGACATTAATGATCCCCTGTCACTGATCAGTAAATAGATAGCATGAAAGACAGAGCAGTTGTTTTAAATGGTTACATTTCCTTGATGGTTGTTGTTGCTTTGGTATTACTTTAAAAACTAGCACTGAGAAGTACGGTTTAAGTCACTGGTGTTCAGCTTTGATCCTTATTGAGCTGGTATTTGCACCCCTGAAGCACAGCCCTGAAGTCTGTTTTAGGAGCCTCCCAATGCATTTACTGTAACAACAATTTAAAAATTCTTCTTGTAGAAGAAATGCCTAGTCAAACACTTGCCTGACATGAACTTGGAGCATTCAGGCTGAAATAAATGCCTTTCTTTTTCCAGTGTGTGCTCTAACACCTGACTGATTATAGCATTCAAACTTCTTCATCCGTGAACTCCCCAGAGGCTGAGACAAAATGAACTCATGAATTCTGGTGTTCAGGGAGGGTATTTTTTGGTATGGAAGGTAAGCGGTTCTAAAAGCTCTGAGAATGTGTCTCCCTGTGAGATGTTACTCAGTGCACAGACAGCAGAAACTATTATGAATGCTAAAGCTGCTGATTAAGGTCTTGTCTGTCCTGAGAAAGTGGCCTGATTTTAGCTATCAGTGGGTAGCTACTGAGCACCATACAAATGCTAGCCCAATTGAAGTACACCACTGTAAGTCACTATTTTTACTGAAAATCAACCTGATTTGAGCTAGGGGTAAACTTGTACAGCAAAAATTTTCCTGCTGCCTCTAAGATTTGCTGGGATGCATTTCCACTGGTGGCTGAAACTGAGGCACTATCTCCACTGTAGATAACACTACCAATAATTTATATTCACTTTAGACTCTTTGGACCAAAGTAGAGCTTTGTTTTGAAAATCTAAAGTGAGTAGAGTAGCGTGCAAGGGGTAAGCTGGTTTCAGTTGGTCCTCAGTTTGGAGATTTAACTAGTGAAACGAAAGATCAGGGGACTGTACCTAAATTCTCTGCAGGAAAGAATGACTTCCTACGCCTTGATTGTGATAGAGTAATGTGAAGTATATCTCCATGTTTTAATCACCCTTCACTAGAACACAGTCGTGTGTTCTTAAAATCCTTAGAACCGAGTCTCCTCTGGATGGCATACCGAGGTCTGACATTTGCGCATCAGACAGTTCAGTAAAACTTTAGGTGCTGATCTTTTGATACGGTATTGAGATCACAGGGCATGTGCAATTCATCCGGAAATTCGTCCTAGTGCTTAAAATACTTAAGTGGGAGGCAACAAGCCTGAGGCAAGGAATAGTCTATGGGATATGATCAGCTTCTGCTCCCTAGAAGCCTTTCTTAACTCTTTGTGTTGAAGCCATGTTGGAACTTAAGGAGGACAGCCTCACCCACTGTGTAGGATTTCAGAAAAGCCATTAATTTATCTTAACGATGTGTGATGTTTTAATTGAAATAGTTAAAAGACACCATTTCCCTGCCTATGAATACATACATTGCTTTAGATAGCAGGCAAAAAGTTAACATACTCATTTTCTTTCATCAGTGTCATGCAACCAAAAAACCTAACCTCAGAATGATGGAGGTATAAAGCCATTGTTCTATGTTTCTTGCCTTTTCTTTCTGCTCTCTTCCTCTCTTTCTCTCTATCATCTTAGTGTAAACTAAGTGTTCAAAATGGAAATACTTTTCTGATTATATTGAGACAAAAACCCTAACCCAAAACAGGATTGTAGAAAATTTCTGGCTAGAAATGGAGTTTCTTTCCCTGGAATTTTTTCCTTTCTTTTAAATCTTGCAAAGGCCTATGTGAAATCATGTGTCGCAACTGAAGCAGACTTCTGTAATGTGCATAGTAAGCAAAAAGATTCTGCAGGTGGCCAAGCTCAGGTTGTAGTCACAAGGTTTTTACCTAGCTAAAGAGAATTCATACCAGACGGCTGCTGGTAGCTTATGTTCCTATACACTACCAACCTAACAAATATATCTTTGTCGTGTTTGAACACATGTGGCATATATTCTTCTCATTATAAATACATTTCCCTGCCATGCTATCAGAAATGCTTCTGAACAAAATCATTAGTGACAGGCTGAAAAATATAGTAAAACCCTTGGGTTTTGTTTTGTTTTTTTTTTAAAACATACAGATATCCAAGCACTTGCCTGTGCTTAGGCAAAGACTTTCTTTGGGTAGAGGTTTGGAAGGAAAGTAAAAATAGATTGTTAAGACAAATTTTGGGGAGGAAAAAAGATCACCTTGATTGATACATTGCCGTGACTTCAGTGTTAATTCTTCACCCACTGCTAACAACTCTGTGCTTTGAAATCATGTCCTTATTTTTTCTGTAGAACTGACTTTGTAACTTTTCAGGCTGAAAATTATTTATTGAAAACAAGGATTGAGATAATTCAGTGCTAAGTTCTATTTCTCAGTCAGACTGGAAACATCATTCTAGGAAGCATGAAGCGCTCCTGGTCCTTTCCTGGGCTTAGTCTTCAAAACTCTGGCAAATTCAGTGCTGGTCATCATAGCTCAGTCATGCAGCTGGTGCTCTAGCTGTGCGGCCTGAAGTTTCTTGGGATTTCCTTGATGCAATAGGGCTCCAGGGACAGCTCTACAACACTCCAAACCCCCAGTTTCACATTTGTATTGGCAGCATTATGGTATTCCAATGACTAATACAAATACAGGGCAGAAGGTAATGTAAAAAAACACCAGTCTTAGTAATTGTATTTAACTAATCAAAAGGTTATGTTAAAAAAATCAGATGAAGTTCTGGTCTAAAGCTCTCCATTTTGCACAGGAGGGTGTCACAGGAATTATACTGCTGTTTTGCCTCTTCTTAGGTCATACTTTTTGGTCTCTTCCTTCCTTATCCCACTACTCTGAACCTCTGAACCTTCTGAACCTTTTTTTTCATTGTCTTTTTTTTTTTCCTTTTTAAAAGTTTGAACCGTATGTATCCTCCCTCTGTTCATTTAAAATGTGTTTTCTTTCTACACCTATCATAGCCAAGAAGATTCTTCTTCTACATGGTCAATAAACTTCCCTCTTCTGAAAAGGTCCTTCCTCACACCCTTTCCCCGCTATGCAGCTTCTTAACAAAACAAAGAACACACTGTCTTCCTTAAAGGCTGTTGTGTCCATCAAAAAGCCTTTTCCTGTTTCTTTCTCCAGCTTTTCTACCTTTTTTACTTTATAGGATGGTACACTGTAGCCTCCACTCCTTTTTTTTTCTGCATCTGTAGCTTTATTTCCACTTTAGGCATACTTCAAAAGTTTTGCCAAAACAATATTAGGCAGAAGTGCAATCCCCCACTCCCCCCCTGCCCTCCTTAATAAGACAGAGGTACTCGTTATTTACAGCTGTACTCCTAAAACAGAAAAAGGTCACATTGCTGGTGAAATGTCCTCTCTTCAGGAGGCTGTACTGCCAAGAAACTCTGAGCTGCCACCAACACTTTAGTTCTGCAGGTATATATATTGCCAAATCGTCTTTCAAAAAATTGAGGAACCCATTTTCTCCCTTTTTGCTTCTCTCATTTTTTTTCTACATGTGTTTGTTCTTTCACTGTGCAATTGCACTTTTAATTTGTAATTGTTTTTAAAAGAACAGTATGGAAACATTACACAACATGTACAATGCACTGTTTTCAATCGGGCTATTTTATATTTTGAGATTAGAACCACAAATAACTATCAAGTGTTGTAATGTGACTCCATGCAAAGGCCTCTGACTGTTGCAGAAATGCTAATGAAAAATACCAGTACAAATGGTATCATTCATTTGAAAAGGGATATAATCTGCCATCAAACTCCGCTAATACTCCTGCGTTAAAAGGAAACAAAATGGAGGACAAGATTAAAGAATAGGTGCATGGAGATCTACCAACACTTTTGGCCTAACTGGTATTGCATGATCCCCAAAATTAAGGGCACATTTCTGGAGAGAACACCGCAACCACTCAAGCATTATTTGAAAACCTAATGGTTTGTGCACGTAACGCGTGCGTTTAGGCATGCGATTCGGGCACGCGCGTTGGCTGCTTTGACAGCTGAAGTATTGAGGGAGGCAGGGCAGTGGCAGGGGGGTGGCGAGCAACTCCTGCCCCAACGGCCGCCCTGGGGAAGTCAACCCAGCAACCCCCGGCAAAACGAAACGCGTTAACGAAATTACCTTCCGTAAAACTGCAACCTAACCAGTATCGACTATGCTGCTTCGTATACAAGTATATATCACTAGCGGGCTCATTAAAAACAGGCAGTATAACGTGGATTTGATATTTTGGAATTTTGTTAAAACCGGTGCACTTTTCTGTTATTTTTTGTACTGTTTTCTCCGTCTGCTTTTAGAAGGAACTTTCAAGTGTATTTCTTAAATTATATTTTACATTTATTACCAGTCGGAAGCGTAAAGTTAAGACATTTTAAAATAAATATTTGCATTTAAATTAAAACCGTTGCCGAGTGTGTTTCCCTCGCCTTTTGCAAGGCCCAGAGGTCGGAAACCTTCCCCGCCTGGCTCCCGCCGGGCCGCCAGGGGTCGCCAGGAAGCCGCCGGGGAGGGCGGGGCTGCCGCCCCGAGAGGGAGGGGAGAGCACCGGCTGCCAGCCGCGCGAGGCAGCGCCGGTTTCCTATTGGTTGAGGCGGGCGGCTTCTTGCCTATTGGCTGCTTGTGCACCGGCGGGGGCGTGGCACTGGGGCCGTCGCTGGTTTCGGTCCCTTCGCGTGTCTCCTCTTCGCTGTAGAGCAGCGGAAGTGACGCATGGGGGGGGGCGGAGCTGAGGCTCCCTGATGCCGTTGGGCGCGCGCCGCCTGCACGGGGTTTTGCTGTTGTTACCGGTCGGCTCGGGGTGGCGGCGGCGGCGGCGCCGGGGTCGGGCCTGTTCTGGGGGTCCCGCTAGAGCAGGCGGCGGGGGACAGCGGGTGAGAGCGGCCCCGAGGCACCGCCCTGTGTCCAGCGGCCGGCGGGGGAGGGGGGTGGAGGGCGAGGGGCGTGCGCGGCCGGAGCGCGGTGCTCCCCGGGGACCGGCTTCGCTGTGAAACCTCTCCAGAAAGACGGGCGGGGAGGGTGCCTTGGCCGGGAGGCTTAAGGCTGTCAAGGTGTCCTGGTGATAAAAGAGGTGATTTCATCGGGAAATGCGTTGAAGCAAAATAATCCACTTAATTCGGCCGACAGGCGCTTCCCTCCCGTCCCTAATTGTTTGCTGGAAAGTACCGAGTAAAGAAGAGTTGCAATTCTTTTTTTTTTTTTTTTCTTTCATTGTGTGCAGTGAACCAGTTTTGCAGGATGAGCACTGTGACTGAAGAAGTTAAGCCAGAAGATGGCAAACCAGAATCTCAAAAAAAAATATTTTATTGTGAAGTGAGTGCGTTTCTCGATGACTTTTCAGTCTATATGCTAAAATGCAGGCCTAAGGGGTTAAAGACCATGCTCTTAGAAATGCAGACCTAATCTAGATGTATCGTGGCAAACTTGTAAGTGAGAGAAGCTGTTAATGTGAAGAATAACGTGACCAGTCTCTGGAGAGCTCCACAAGAGCTACTTATCTTAGGATTCTGTGAATTCAGTTTGTTCTTGAGCAGTCACAGGTGCGATATAATGCCTTAATTATAGTCTTTCAAATGTCTGTTAGGTATTTCTCCTAGGCGACTGTAAAGGCTCATTTGTCTTTAAAGGCTACAACTCTGGGTCAAAACGTGTTAAATTTGTCAATCATAATGTTCTAGCAGTGATTTTCTTTTTTTTCCTGGCCCATTAAACTTCTGAGACAATTTGTCAGGAGACTAGACAATATTAGTATATGTTAGTCAGTGCTTTTTTAAGCTAAAGATAGTAAGAAATAATTGTAGATCTGTATTGTCTTCTGTTAATTATTGTAATGGTACATGTGTGTCTGTGGATCTTAATGAAATGCAGATGTCTTCATTGTTTTTCTGATCCCTTTGATGTAAAAATGAAGGGAGTTGCAGTTATTCTAGGGCATAATTTTGTCTCTGTGCCTTTTAACTCACTCTATGATAATCCCTTTTTGTTAGCTTACCAGCAGAGAGAATTTTAGAAAACTAAGAATCTGGAAAGTGGTAAGGAGGAGGCTCTTAAAAGATTCATACCACCTAGTGTATTTAGATGTATATTTAAGTATTTGAACAGGTTTGCACACTGTTTTTGGCCACTTTAGTGGTATACTGCTCTCCTAAATGTCATGCAAATTGTACTGTTTAAGCCAAAGAAGACCTTGAGGATTATGCTGTAGAGATGGATGTGTTTCCAGTTCTTATAACTCCCTAACCACAGAATATCTGTAGCATAACTGAAGATATGCTTTCAATTTATCTTTTTAGGTTTGTAAAGTTCCATGTATGAGTTCTATAAGTCTTCAGTCACACTATCGTGGTGCAAAGCATAGAAAGGTAACCTTTTTCCATATTAAGAATACATGCAAATTTAATCATAAATCTGAGATTCTTGTAAAAATCGGTAGTTGATTTCACATGGCTTCAAGTGCTTATCTAACTCATTGATAGATCTGTAACAGTAATTTGCTTGAAAATTCCCAAGGAAAAGATGAGGTGGGAATCTCGCATTGTGCGTCCTGTAACTTGCAATATCAGCACTACCTAAAGGTTAATTGTGAAATTAACATTTGAATTACACTGAAGTCACAGATGGTGAAAGAATGCAAACTCTGGATACAGCTGGTAAAAGTACTGCTATGTTTTACAAGTCTACACAACTCGCCGGTACTTCGGCTAAAACTGGCTTTCTTGTTACTTTGTTGGTAACAGCAATTTAGCTTTTCTGCAGGAGTTACATAGGCTCAACTGCCAAGTCCTATGGTTCTGTTTGAAGCATCTTAGTAGCAACTTCCTAGTTTTCTGCCTTTGCTTGTTCTGTGCTTAAGTTATTAGACGATGTAGACAAGGCTTTTAGAAATGCTGTTTGACTGAACGTTTGACTGTTGATTAGCTGAAGATTATCTTTTGTTTAAAATTCCAATATTCAGTTGTCTGTACATTCCTTTGTTACTTATGATTGCAGTAATCAGATTGTTTGGGGTGTTGTAGCACTGAAGTGCCTCTTTTGATGTTTTCTTAGTGATATTTTATTCTCTCTGAAACACTGCAGACTAAATGCAATATTGTCTTTCTCAGGTGTTTGTGTGCCCCTTTTCTTTCAGTTATAGATGAGGGACATTTCCCTACCTCTTGGTTTTCAAGACGGATTAATAGTAATTTGTTACCCGTTTGCTGATCACTTTAATAGCATTGACTCTTATTTGAGTCAGTGGCTCCACTTTCTCCAAATGCTTTTTTCCCCCCAGGTTTCATTCTTGTTCCCTGTTGATCCAGTAGAAGTGTACAGTGCTGTGGTATTTTTCATGTTTTCCCAATGTTCTTGCTGATGCAAGGCCTTTTGGTTTTGTGGCTGGCTTGTTTTGTGGGGTTTTTTTGGTTTTTTTTTGTTGGTGTTTTTTTATTTAATTTCCTACCTAACCTTCATAGCAATCCAATTACTGCTGTTTCTCCTTTTTTAAAGCAGAAAAACTAGTGATTATTTTCTTAGAAAATCTGCATGTGTTTTTCCTGCAATTTCACTCTTGGAAATCAGTGTATGCTAGGCTACACCTGTCAAACTTTACTGAATTAGTGAAGTGACAGTGAACAAGGATCAGGCAGGCTGAAAACTGGATGCTTGTTAGATGTTAAATGTTGGTGTGGAGTCCTGGTAAGTTACATGGCTGTATTTCTGTAGGAATAATTCTCCAAGATCACATCGTCGTCGTTTTCAGTTACCTCTAATTTCTCAGTTTAAATTATGAAACCTGTTGTATTTTTTGGCAGGAGAAGCTCAGAATTCATTGAGTTATCTCAGTAAGTTTTTGTATCACAAAGTTTGAAGTAACTGTGAAAGTCCTGAGCTTACATTCCTATTTGATACAGGCTGGATGTTGATACTGAATAGTTTGTAGTTTGTTCCTTACTAAAGGAGTTCCTGTTCAAGTTAATACCAAAGGATGCCCTGGCAACCAAACAAAATGATGAGAAGATGGTAGTTCTCCACCTAATTGTGACACTGGCCAACCCACCAGCTGTTTTTTGTAACTTTAGTCAGATGACTTTTTTTATTTTCAGCTACCCATTTGTTTTTAAAATGGGATTGTTAAAGATACTTTGTCCTTGTCCTCCACCAGAGGAAGTTTCAAAAACATAAGAAATAACCCTTCGTCAGGAGAAAGACAGTCACTGGGAAAACTTCAAGAAACAGATGTAAACGCTTCCCACGTGTGTGGAATGACTCTCATTTCATTTACCTACATTTCCCAGTTCCCATAGCCATTCACAGTAAAATGTGTTATTTTTATTAGCTGCACTAGTAAAGCTTGACAGAATTGTAGGAATGCTTCAGTTGACTTTGTCTATATGTTTTTTTGGTTTTGGGTTTTTCTTGGTCACCTGGATAGTTTGGTTATTATGGATTTTGGATAGGTAGATAAGATGTTTATCTAGAAACAAAGGTATGCAGAGGTTATCTTCTCTATATATTGGGTTGGTTTGTTCACCCATATATTGGCAGCATTGACTCCTAAACAATAGTACCAGAATACATCATTTCTTTGAAAGAGGGTACTTCCCAAACATGTAAGTGTACTTCTTAGGTAAAGTGTATTGAATACATTGCTTCTGTAAAACGGGGAGACTTTTATTAGTGACCTATGTATAAAGAAATAATTAAGATGACTTTTTTTTTTTTGAGATAATCTAATTCATGTTTTACACTCCTCAGACTCCAGAAATATTGCTTTTGATGAGGTAGAGATTTTTAGGATGTTTTTCCTGTACTGACTTTCAATCTCAGTGCCTAATATAGTGCTGCTGAAGAGGAAAATGTAAATGGTATCTATCTCTTCCTGGCAGATCAGGCAGACTACCCAGATTTGTTATAAATTGGACAGAAATTTTACTCTTACCTGGAATATTTTGTTATTTCCCAAACTAAAAGAGAATAAGCCTATAACTAAAGCCTTGCGGAATTCTTCTGACTGTATTGGAGGCTAATAATTCGGTGCATTAAGCTGAGTCTACTTTCTTACAAGAAAGTGAGGCCTGAGTTTTCATTTGTATTTTTATTTGTATATTTGCAAGCTTAATTCTTTGTAACCCACTGGATTGATGTGTGATTGATTTCAAGGGATAAAAGTAGTCTAGATGACATTACATCATAAAATAGAAGTAATTTTGAAATTGTTCAAGCAAAAGTGCAATGACTTTTGTCCTAGTTTGTTACTAGCTTAGATTTTGTTCATTTGAAAACTTTTCCATTTGTACTTTGAAATTCCTATGAATATTTTTTCCGATCAAGTTTCAGAGTAGTTGTTTTAGTCAAATAATAGATTATCAGTTATCTAATTAGATAAAACTGTTTTTATGTTCTATGATACATGATATGTAAACATAGAAGTTTTCAAGTCCTCAAATGCATAATTTACAAGATATTAGGTAGTATTTTAATTCTATATGGTGTACTTCTTCAGAGTTCTTTTAGTTTCTGTCCTTGAGAGTTGAATCTTTGTTGTGTCAAGAGGTTTTTGTGTTTCTCCCTGACTTTAGTGCTCATGACTCTGATGCTTTCTGTGTCCCTGAAGTGGAGTTTGAGTAGTAAGCAGAATACACATCTAAACTTTTTCTAGTGCTGATAATTCGTGATGCCACCCCCCTGTAAAAAGTACTGATGAACAATAGATAGTGAGGTTGGGATGGTCACTGTACAAGGCTTGTGTGTCTTGCTCATTGAGTGCCTTATGACCTTTGTATATTTGCGTACTGACTGGTTTGTGGGTTTGTTGCTGAACAGGTATTGATGGTCAGAGTAGAAAATGACTTATGCAAAAAAAGCATTCATAGATGTGCATAGAGTTTGTAACTCTTTGGAAATTGGAATTGGCTTGTATTACATACAATTATAAACAACTGAATGTTACTTTTAACCATTATGGTGAAATGGTTAGAAAATGATGTTTATATAAGTTCACTAATGATGTTCATTGAACCAAGTCTGTAAGAGCAATAGGGGATGCATGAAGTGCAGTTGGTTTGGTGGTTTGTTTTTTTTTGGTTTGGTGGGGTGTTTTTTTTTTTGACAGCTGAGTATAAAAAGCTAGGCCTTTTGAGAGAGCATTCCCCAGATAAAATATACTTGCAGTGCATATACCTGGAATATGATATTATGTGATGTATTTCATTCTGGTTTTGCAAATGTGTTAGCTTTATTGCTCAGTTTGATAGAGGGGAAATGCTAGAGTGGAATTTTTCTATGTGTTTTGAACAGCCATTTGCAGGTATCATAGCAGCAGAAGTGTGGTGCCTCTTCTATGAATTGTTTTTGGAGCACAGATTAAGATTGTTCTGGTTCTATGAAGGATTCAAAGTTCCTTGCCCTCTGGGGTTAGATAGAGCAGAAATGCCTACTGTGTTCCAAAAGGAGGGGAAACTGCATTCAGGACTCTGCAGTCTCATTAGAAACAAAGAATGTTCAGATCTGTGAAGAGAATTGTTAGTTCTTTTGTCTTCTGTATTTCAGTGTTCTCATTTCTGCTATACCTCTTGCCCCTGACTGTTGTGCATCAGAGCCTGTGCTTGAAAATACCTGATGTACAGGCAGCTCTTCTGGCCTTTCACGTGGCATTACAATCAGCTGGGCTGGAAATGCATTTTAATTGCAGGTTGTTGTGTAGCAACTTGCAATGTTAACATAGTTAGGTTTCAGTTACGGGAAACTTACCTTGCTGTTGTATTGTTTATGTTTGGTCTTAAGAAGAGCACTGTTATGTTCCAGAGCTTGTCTTCGTGATCCAAAGACGCTTAAACTGTAGAGCTTTTCTTTTAAAAAAAAAAAAAAAAGTTGGTTTGCTTAATATGAGCTTGAAGAGTTAAAATAAATAGGATTTCTGTGTATGGGCTGCCAACATCTATCTGATATTATTTCAAGAGTGTATCTATTTAGAAGCAACCAGATTATGTTTACATAATACTTAACTATGCATGTGAAACTGTTTTGTTAGATAATCTATGAATTTGAATTGTGTGGAAGACAAATTTATGCAGTAGCTTTTATGGATTACAGTCTGCGTGAGAAGTTTGAACCCTAAAACCCAGCAGTTTTTGAGTTTTGGCTTATCAAAGTCAGACACTTGTTAAAAGTTACCCTAACTTTTCATAGTCTTAGCTCAAAAAAAGCTGTTGCAACTTGCCTGCAACACATGACAGAGAATACGTTTCTTACCTAATGTGTGAGAATCTTCATTCCTGATGTAGTTGTGGGTTTTTTGCTTCTTGCTTTTTTTTTTTTTTTTAAAGAAACCTCAAGAATGTGTCACAAGTGAAATGGATCCATTATCTTCAGTGTGGAACTCCATTTTAATATTAACAGAAGCAGTAATCCAAGTGCAATCAGTTGATTGTCTGGAGATGGTCACGAGAAAATTCTTTGAGCAGCAGCTCACAATTGCTAATGTTTTCTGTGCTTGTCTGAAAAGTTAGGTGTTAGCAGCTGTTTGTTGTATAGCTCTGTAGAATGACAAGTAATGAAAACACTTGTGGCAGCATAACTGCAGGGGAAACTGAGTCAGTATTCTAAGCTTACAAAATCCTGCTGAGCTTATACCACACCACCCACTATCTGTGGCAATACTGGGACTTGGGTGACTTCCTTTTTTTTTTTTTTTAATAACTGTAATGAAAGAACAGCTGTTTGACTTCTTAAACTATTAAGCGTTGTGTCAGTCTTGCTTCATACTGAATTGTCACATTGATGTGCAGCATCTCTTCCATGCCACCGAATTCTAAAAATACAGTGCTCAACTCCATGGACTGCTCTGGGCAGACAGCTGCCTTACTGCTAGAATGATCACGCTTATTGTTTCTTTCTTGTCAATGGCAAGTTTGCGTTTATTTGCCAAAAAGCTCTCAAAATGAGTCAGGATTGTTTTAGCTATGTTCTGAGATGGAAATTTAAGTTCCTTCTTTCCTTAGATTCTGCCAAAAAGCAATCTCTTCTGGATTCAGCTGATGAACACCACTTTTACTTTACTTCATGATAT
This sequence comes from Tetrax tetrax, assembly GCA_009806455.1. Taxonomy (NCBI): domain Eukaryota; kingdom Metazoa; phylum Chordata; class Aves; order Otidiformes; family Otididae; genus Tetrax; species Tetrax tetrax. The sequence continues at coordinate 519,640 of WHYT01015545.1, read as the reverse complement.
GAAGGAACTTTGAGGAGATTTGGCTTAGCCAAATCCACTCCAAATAGTGGGAGAGCTGCTTTTTGTTACTTTGGTTTTCCTTTTGGAGCAAGTTTTCTTTTTCCTTTATTTTGTTGGCACTAAAGCTTTTGAAAACTTAGGAGCTGTAATCATGCAGAACTCAAGGTTCTGTCTGGCATCTGTGAGATGTTGCGTTTCAAACAATAATCATATCTTAAAACTTCATTAATAACAGGGTTTTCTTGAAATTAACCTTGTATTAACTATAAGTACACTTTTGTTAGTACTTCTGGCTGTTGCAGAAAATCATAAAGGCTCTAATTTTTCCTGTTTGATGATGGAAACTTTGGCCTGTAATGTAATTCATCTGCAAAGGCTTCTCAGGAAGTACAGGATTTTTCCTTCAAATGGTGCAGCACATTAATGTCTTTTTCTTATTTTATTTTGGGATGACTTGCATCTTCATAATTAAAGAAAGAGAAAGCCCTGAGACCCAAGACTGTCTATTGTAAGTATAACACTTTCTTTCTTTCCAGCCTCCTAGGATAGATGTTGCTTGGGAATTTTAATGTTTGTTGCTTTTCTAGTAGTTCAGGTATTTGCATTTGCCATATGTATGTGTCTATAACTGTGTTTCCCTTTATATGCTGAACATTCTTGGGAGACTTCTATCTACTGAACTGCTATTTTATAGCATCCACATCTAAATATTTGTTTATCAATCTAGTAGAGGGATGGATAATCGGTATTTTAGTTTCTTACCTTCCCAGGCTAAACCGTCTCCCACTTGTCTGTCAGCTTTATGCACTTGCTGCTAAGCTTCAGGGAGAATGCCAAGAAGCTAAATCAGCAGGCTAACACAGCACTGTTACAGATGCAACTCTACTAATGGTGGAGTTGCATAGCTGCATCACAGGAACGTTCTCCCTCTTTGTTGTAGTGAACTTGGAGTAGTAAAGACCTATTGAAGGTAAACTCAGCTGTTGAGATATCTTTTCCCCCAGAAACTGACAACATCAATCCAGACTGTCTTATGTCAGTGAAAATAAGAGTTGTGGTGAAAGGTTGAAAACATGGGATATAAGTAGCTCACAGTGGAAATGGAAATCTTGTTGTAAAGGCGTTGATGATGTCATACAAGATTTTTAACTTACAGGAAGCAGAGAACATTGGCAGATATGGGAGTACTGATAAAACACAATGAGCCGATTAAAAACCAAAATGGTTATACAGTCAGATATCACAAGAAATAAGCCTTTTACTTCTACTTTATCTTCTTAGCCTGTTCTCCTAAGAAACAAGGCTTACATCCTAGCTTTGTCAAGTGTTCCCCAGTATCTTTTGAACCACTCAGCCTTTTTGAACTAAGTTGATCAAGCGTTCCTGAAAATACACATCTGCACAGAGAGGAGTGGTGGTGTCAGTCCCCTGCTGCGGGAAGTGCTGCAGGCGGAGCTTGTGGCTTACTGGACCCTGAAGAATCAACACAAGAGGAAGATTTAGAAAAGCACTGGTCAGAGTCCATTTTCTAAGAGCCTGGGCTTCATTAGCTGCTCTCGTGGTCTGAGGTTGACAAGAGAATTTAAGTGCAAGACATAAGATTCAAGTGTGTGAACAATTGTGAGACATTTTACCTCAGCAGACATGAGTACTACTGCGTGCAGATCTTGTCTTTTTAGAAATACTGGTAATGAAGCTCCTTGAAAGAATTTCTGCAAAATTTCTGAAAACGTATAGGTCTCCTCAAAGTCCAATGGATTTGAGCATTCCAAAATTGTATTTATACCTCGGCAATAATGACAGATTTATTTGGCTATGGGCTAGTGTTTTTAGTGGAAAATGATTTCTAGAGATTTCTTTGTATTTCTCGTCAGAAGCGGTCAGTAAAAGTCATGCTCGTTAACTGAAGAGGTTTCTGCTTCAAGACCATAAAATATTGTTTTGGAGAAGTGATGTAAAGGATGCATGGGACAAAGTGAGACTGCAAAAGAGTGGTGGAATACAGGAGCCTGTTGCACAGATCTACGCCTTTAGGAAACAGTACTGCTTAATGTACTGCAAGCTCAGTGTTCCGTGGAGAATTCGGGTTAAGAACGTATGCTCGTTATAAACACAGCATCTCTGGAAATGCCTTAGGTCAGAGTATTTCAACTATGAGGTATCTTACAGAATGAGAAGAGTTAAGTTAAAATATATGATTATTAAAGTGAAGAATCTGGACATGAAACTTTGGTAGACAAGCTTGAGCTAACTTCTGGAGGAGTCCCAGCATCACAGGGATGTCAGAAGCGTTGCAAAATGTGCTTTAATCCAAAAGTTCTGTGCCTCAGTAATCGTTTTGAAGCAATCAACATCATCTAATATGAAATGATTATTCATACTACTGATGTAGTGTTCTGCTTTATCCATATTGAATTCTACTTGACTGAAGATCCAGATCTGGAAGGCTCATTTGCAAGGCACTGTTAGGATTTATTTGTCCAAAAGAGGCTGAAATTTGGACTGATTAAGTTTATTTGTATCTTTTCGTTGTGTGTGGTGGATTTTTGTTTTGCAGGTGGAAAAATTTTCCACCTGAGTAACTTTTCAAAGATGGCAATTTACATTTCATTTTGGGGACTGCAATGCAGAATTATATGTTCAGTACTTGAAACTCTGCCATAGACTTCGTACCAATTATAAAAATAATTCTCCCTCAAGAGCCAGAGGATCCAGGAAATTCATTGTACTTCGTCACTGAGATACAATAATAAATTCTGAATTTGCTTGGCCTTTGTTTTTTCATTTTAGATTGTTGATGATTTTTTTCTCAGTTTTCAGATATATACAGTAAGTGTGAACAAAAAGTATACTACCTTTGTGGACTTAAGTAATGAAGTCTTGGGAATAAGCATGGAAAGTATGGATGTTATTAGATTAGGTGCACTATGTAAAGTATGAGTTCGGTATTATTTCAGGATACAAATCAATGAGACATTACTGCTGCTGGATCTGCAATCTTGTTCTAATGTTCCTGTTATCAGATACTCCAGTGAGAGAGAAATGTGGCAGCATGTTCACAGAGCTGGAGTTCAAAGAGCCAGGAACAAAAATATTTGCATGTTGTCAAAGTGAAGGATGAGTTTTCTTTGAAATCCCTTGGGGCAAAACCTGACAAGTGTCTGAAATGTACACTGTCTAAAGAACAGGTACTTCAGAGGATGAGGCTTGTCACATTTAAAATGTTTTACACCAGCATCTGTGATTTTACACCAACATCTTCCTTGCTGCAGAATTTTTAAGAAGTTCCTTTGTTAGTAGGGAGAACACCACCAATGTTGCTATCATTTGTAAAATAAATTTTAAAAAGACAAATTACTTGGATTCTGAGTGTTTTCAAATGGAACATGCCACATACAGTGATCTCTCTGAACTCATCAAAAGTACCTCCTCATAATCCAGAAGTGATGAGTGTGAGTAACCTGACTGTTTAACTGTACAGTCTTGTTGGCTTTGAGTCAGTTAGGTCAGGAAATTTATCTGTTTGCAGATGCTTGTGTTTGGAGGAGTACTGCTTTCTGTAAGAAAGATATCAGGATACTATGCAAGTTTACATATGGCAAAACTACCAACAAGTTATTTTTGTGGTAATGACAGAATTGGCTGTCTGGGGTGTTTTTTTGTCTGCTCTCCAGCAGTTCATCATATTTTCTCTTCCCACATCTTCCATTAAGCTGCTCTTCTCTGAAATTCTAAGACTTTACTAAGAGTTAAATCAGAGCTCAGTTAGTATATAAATTTCAGTTGTGATTTCTTTGTACAATGATGTAATTGGACAGAAGGAAGACTTATTTCAGCTCTAGCTGAGGCTCTTGCACATACGTGTTCAGGGTTAAGGAGAGGAGAAGACTGAACATTGCTTTCTTGCCTGAGACCTTTTGGGCAATGCAGACAGAAGTTTGGAAAACTTTGCTTTGAGCAAGAGGCATTAAATGATGGGGGAATGCCAATATAATTGCTAGGCAGATGTTCCCTGGGCAATAGCAAAATCCAGTGGTTTATTACTAAAATGAAGCAGCTCACGTAGATATAAGCCCCATTAAAGACATTTCTGGGCTGACTAGTTTTATTGATGAAATTAATTTGGCACTAAGAAGAGTGAATTACTGGAATTCTTTTGCACAGCCTGTGGCTTTTTTATTTTTTTTTTGTATGTTACAGGAAGATGCAGAGTTAGCTTGCGGTACTGACCTCACAGCGATACAAAGCAAAAGTACAGAAAAGCGCAATGAGAGATGTTGTAGGTGTTTAGGTGCTGGATCTAGCAACCTGTGTCTGCATTCTTCAACTTAAAACCTTTAAGTAGCACCATGAGTAAAGAAAGCTTCATTGTGGTCATTCCGTAAAGCAGAGAGTCAAGGGGAGGAATAGGATCTGAAGATAAGCTACATTTATTTAACAGCACAGGATACAAGTTCTTCCTCCAGTGAAAGCACAGATGTCATGTGTTCTGCCCTGGATTCACCAATGACTGCCTTATCAGATTTCGGCTTTATGATAAAAGATAAATTTTTTTTTTTTTAACATGTCCCTCCATGTTCAGTGTCTGTCAAGCCTTGATTAGTAAGCATAAGGTTTTGGGGTGTAATGCTACTGATACATTTTTAAATAAAGGAAACATGGAAGCTCTTTTCTGAGTTACAGACCAGAAGAGAAAGTGTTTCAGAAATCATAATAATAGAAATATTAAGATGGAACATTACTCCAACTCACTTACCACCTCTCTCGTGGGGAGTTCCCTCATGCAATGGAATATAGAGTGTTTGTGCACTTCACCTCTTGTATTCAAAAGTGAATCTGCAATGCTGAGTCCAATATGTCTTTGCTGTTGCTGAGTAACTGAATTGACAATGTCTGAAACTGTCCTGAAGTTTTGAAACACAGCTGTTCTATTTCTGGCAGTCATTAGGAATGTGTGTGCATTACAAATATATGTATGGATGTAAAAGGTGGGGAACTAAGAAATATGCTCAGGACTGTGTCATTTAATATTGAAAGAAAAGGCATTTTTTTTTTGTTCATATAGATAACCAGTATCTGGAAAATATCCCTTACTAAATAAAATAATTAGTTGGGAGGGATTTCCTATGACTGATTAGGCAATTTCTTAACTTCCTGATTGAAGCAGGAGTAGTGCCAATGCTGGATTGTCACTTGCTTTCTGAAGCCTTGAATATCTCCAAGGGCAGGGAGTCTGCCAGCTGTGTTTAATCAGTCCATAGTTGCTCCTCTGTCTTAAGGAAGAATTTTATCCTAACATCTAATCTGTGCCTCCTAAACAACTGTTTCTGGCTGCTACTTGTTATGCTGTTGTCACATCCCCAAAGAGTTTGACTCGTCTTGATAGCTGCTGTTCAGGTATCTGTGCTATTAGAACTCCTCTTAGCTTCTGCTTTACCAGACCAAACAAGTCCAGCTTCTAAACCTGTTCTTATAATTTGTTTGCCCTGGGTTGTTTGTCTTGGTAGCCCTTCCACTGAACCCTCTCTGGTTTCTCCACATCCCACTTGAACTGGAGAAGGATGGAACTGGACAGCCTTGGAAGCCCCAAAAAAAGGAGGATAAGATGTTCTGAAGCATGCTGCCTGTGCAGTATCTCAATATGGGTTTGCCTAGCTTATGAGATGCATGCTTTTGGCCAGTATTCAACTTACTCATCATGACTCTGAGGTTCTTTTTGACAGTGCAGCTGCTCAGTCAGCCAGATCCCAGCCTGTACACATGAAAGTGATTATTTCAGCTGCAGAACTTTACACTTCTTATTATGTTTCTTAAGGTTTCTTTACCTTAGTGTTCCCAAACTCCTGCTCAACTGAAGCTGTGACATCGGTTGTATCCCCTAAGTTACTCATCTGTGAATTTGCCAAGGGTGTTCTATGCATCTTTAACCAGGTTATTAATTATGATGTTAATCATTATGGGCCCTGGGGTCAGTCTTTAGGGTACTCTGCTTTCTGACCGCGGAGAGGTTAGGGTGTCGATTGTTGCCCTTTGAGCCTGACAGTCCAGCTGATTTTTAGCTCATTGGTCAGTCTGATGTGTTTTAAGGGAAAGTCTTGTTGTGTTTTGGTTTTGAGATGCTTATTAAATATAACTTACACTAGCATTAAAAAAAAACACGTGGCGAGTAAACATGAAAGAAATGTTAGCCTGGAAACCTGCTGTTGCTGATTGGGAGAGTGTCTTCAAGATCATAATTGCTTTTAAACTTTTTCACACTGTAATTATAATATTTGCTAAGTGTCTCCTTTTTGTTTGGGTAGGGTTTTTTTTTTAAGAGGAAAAAAAAAAATCTCTAAACCCCAACTGCTACCTTTTGGTCATAGTAGCAGGTATAACTTGATTTTGAACTTTACGATATTGGTAAACCTCGTCCATGTTAAGACAGACTCCATTGTGAACTGTTTCTGGTGCAATTCTCTGCAAATAAAATTTGTTCTGAGAAGTAAACAGAAAACAAAGCACTAAAAATTCACAGATGCCTGTTCATGTCATTTAGCATTTGGCCATATCAGTCTCCAGATGCTGGACCTGGAATCTAATTTGGGCTTCAGGCACTAACTGAACAACTCTAGGATTAAGTAATTTTTGTACTTGTGGAGTACCAGGATATCTTCTTTTGTTCATGCTACCAGAAGTTTTGAAGCTTTTTACTGAAAAAGATAAATAATTAATTATAAGGAATCAAGGGAAATACGCTTTCTTATAGCCCTCCCTTATGTTAATATTGTGGAGTTGTTTGCAAAATGTTTACAACTCTGATTTGATTTACAGCTTTGATATTTGTTTCTTAACTGCATATCTTGTGGAGAAGGAGAAAATAATTAATAATTACGACATGTTCTACTTGCCGTAGCTATGGAAAACTTCACAGAATCACAGAATTATCATGATTGGAAAAGACCTAAAAGATCATCCAGTCCAACCATCACCAATACTTCTCAGCTAAATCATATCCCTCAACACAACATCCAAACGTTTCTTGAACACCCCCATGGTCGGTGACTCCACCGCCTCCCTGGACAGTGCATTCCAGTGCCTGACCACCCTTTCCGAGAAGTAATATTTCCTAATGTCCAGCCTGAATCTCCCCTGGCGCAGCTTGAAACCATTGCCTCTAGTTCTATCACTGTCTACACAAGAGAAAAGGCCGACCCCTAGCTCACCACAGCCTCCCTTCAGGAAGTTATAGAGAGCTATAAGGTCTCCCCTGAGCCTCCTCTTCTCCAGACTGAACAAGCCCAGCTCCCTCAGCCGCTCCCCATAAGGCCTGTGCTCCAGACCCCTCACCAGCTTCGTAGCCCTACTCTGAACACGTTCCAGGGCCTCAATGTCTTTCTTGCAGTGAGAACTTCTTCAAAAATAGAAATTTCACAGGCAAATATACAGTTTAACTTAAATTTTTACTTTTTCCAGTAAATGACCACTGGTGTGTCATCTTGTTTTAGTCTTTAATGCTGCAACTTACAAAATATTGAAAACATCATCAAAGTCCACTTGTGGTGTGTACGTGTCTATGGATTTGAGGGAAGAGCAGGGGCAATGGAAAGAAGTTCCAAAGGAAGGGAGTGGAAGTACGTTTATAAAAGTATGTCTAAAAATTCACCTCAAAGCTCTGAGTGATTAAAAATACATAGAGAAGCATGTGTAAAGAAGAAACTAGTCTGTATGCAGTTTGATGACTTTATGAATTGGTTTTGGGACTGTATTTAGGCTCCAAATGTGTAGACCAGAAGTTTTTCTGTTGGGTACCTGTATCACAGATTGACTGTCATGCACAATACTAAATAGTTAAAATAATTTTTAAAAAACACTTAAAATCAAATAAAAATTGAATATTCTATGCTTCTGTGACATTTGTGTGTTTGGTATATTGTGTTGGTAGGGAAGGGGAGTGGAAATGAAGACTTTTTTTTCTTACTTAAAGCAGTAAAGTTACAAAAGGAAAGTGTACCGAGGTGGAATACTGCTGTTACTGAGCCTATATTAAACTGCAAAATGAAGATAATTCTCTTAACTTGTTTGGATGATCTACTAGGTACTTAATAAAAGCAAATGAGAAGAAGTAGTCTGACTGTCAAACTATTATCCTAGGTCCTCCAGCTCCAGTCCGAACTCCGATGAAGTACGAAACACAGAGACCAGGTAGCTGAATATAAATGAGCAAATGTCCTTTTTCATGTGGAACTTTGAAATCAGTGGTTTTATTTTGGTGATAACCAAAGCAGGTGGTTAATTATGGCTGAGGAAGAAGAAATGCAAGTTACCAAACGTTTGAGCTGTTGATTTTATTTTGTGCACTGGTTAATTTGTGTAACTTCTTAGAAGTTAGAGTATTTTCACAGAGAGACTTTCAAACTTGAGACATAGTTTCTCTTTCTGATTATCTGGTAACATCTGATATCAATGAATCTAGCTGATGTTTTTTTAGCTGGTAGAGTTTTCAGCAGAAAATTTTGCAGCATGCATATGTGTACAGATACGATACTGTGAAAGTTTGACAAAACAAAAGCATATAAACCAAAAGCAGTATGGATTCTTTATTATCAAGATGACACTGAGGCAAGAATATTTAGTTGTATGTTAGGAAGCAAGAAGAAAATGGCCATTGCCTTATGGAGATCTTTAACATTTTTTTCTCAGTGGATCTTTCCATATTAATCCCAGAAGACAACATGCCTTTCACTGTCAGCTTGGGAACAGCCAGCTTGCACTGAGAGCTACTGCACAGGCACACAAATGCCTGAGAGCTGCATAATACGTTTACTGTTGGTAACAATCTGTCTATGTACAGTCATTATGTGACACCAACTTGTTACGTGTCAGCTCCGGCACACTATGCTACTGCTGCGTATCACCTCAGACAAAAGACAACAGAGAGAGATTTTAACAAGATTGTGAAGTTTTAGTGGGAATGGGCCACACTGTTCCTGTGGCAGGAGGTGTCCCATGAGGTATTTTCTACCATAATTAAATTGCAAGAGGTTTTCTGTAAAAATTGATGCTGGAACTTTGTGAGTTTGGTTTTTTTTTGTGTGTGCAGCCCTGGAGTTTGACTTGATGGCAGCACAAGCGTATTCCTACTGAAAAGAATATTTCAGAACAAACATGAAATTCCCTATCCTTCTGAAGTTGGGGTTTTTTTTTTTTTTTTGTTTTTTGGGGGTTTTTTTTGTTTGTTTTTGTTCAAATGTAACCTGACATCCTAGGAGGAAAGAATACAGTAACAGTTCAATGCTTGTGGTATTTCTCGTTGTTTGCTCTGATTTGAAGAAACTAGCAGTGTTTATGACTCTTATGAAACTCATCAGTCAGTTAAAATACAGCTGTATGTAATTAGGAAGATGGGTTCGAGTTCTGCACATTTTTTCTCAGATGTAAAATATGTCTTTTAACACTTCAGCATGCTCTTTTGTAACGGCCAACACTTGAATACACTTAACGCCTCTTTGAGATTGTTTTGCATTTACATTTAGCTGAACTCTGCTAGTGCCTCAAGTTAACTAGGAATACTTTAAAAGTGTTTTAAGCAGTGCAAAAACCAAGCTATTAAAGCTCAGTGAGGAGCAAGATAACAGCCCTAATTGAAACACTGCTTGTTCAGGCTGAGGAACACCCTAACTGTGGTTGTGCAGCTTCTGGTCTGCCGAGAGTACAAGAGGCATTTGCTGTATTGAAGATTGTGTTCTTTATTAGGCTTAAGGCAATATGATTCCTGAACTTCAGACTCTAAACAAGCAGTCTCAATATGCTATATGAGTATTAGAGTTTTAGGGGAAGAAGGAGGTTAGTGGCTTGGCTTTTTCTTTTTCTCTCTTTTTTTTTTTTTTTTTTTTTTTTTTTTTTTTTTTTTTTTTTTTTTTTTATATTTTC
>WHYT01015545.1:488488-509708 GCA_009806455.1 Tetrax tetrax | reverse complement strand
TTTTTTCCTTTAAATGAGAACTGACATGATCTGGGGCATGCTATGAATGTGAACTTGGTATTTTTCCTCAGTAAACTGGATTGTGTTAGAAGATCTGTTTTACTTATTTGGTTCTTTTCTTGAAGACATTAATTCATTGCATGTAAAATTGTTATGGAAAACAGAGTGTTGCAATCTTTTTGTGAGTGACTGAGGTCTTGCCCATTTTCCTTACGCATTTCAGAGTGGAAATTAAATTTGTCCCCCTAATGTCTCCATTAGAAACTCCTTTAGGATCATTGAGATTATGTGCAAACTATCTAATGTGTAATATCTCTTTATGTGTATATTTTTTGCTTTAGTAAAGAGAGGACTCACAAAGGACATAAACTGTCTGAAGGATTTTATGAAGGATCCCAAAAGAGAAGAACCTCTAATTGGTATGGGTTTTTTGTTTTCTAAATGGTATGTCTTTGAATTTGTGTCCAAATGGCTTTTGTTTTGAAATAAAAGATGGAATTTTAGATATTGTTTTATTGTCTACAAATGTATTGAATAATTTATGGGTTATATCTTGTCTCTTAAACATTTTAAAGTTTAACTTAATACACTGGGAACTATAAAGACCACCTCTTTTAAACACCTTAATTTTAGACAACTCATTCCCAAAGGAGTCGTCTTTGTAAAGAAGCTTTTCACAGATCACAGAATGGTTGAAGTTGGAGGGGACCTCTGGAGGTCATCTGCTCTTAAACCCCTGCTCAAGCAGGGTCACCCAGAGCAGGTTGCCCAAGGCCATGTCCAGATGGCTTTTTAATATTTCCCAGGTGGGAGATTCCATGTCCTCTCTGGGAAACCTGTGCCAGTGCTCAGGTCACCCTCAGAGTCAAAGGTGTTTCCTGATGTTCTGACAGTATCTCCTGTTGTTTTGGTTTGTGTGCATTGCCTCTTGTCCTGTCACTGTGTACCACGGAAAAGACCCCGCCTCTATCTTCTTTGCACCGTTCCTTCAGGTGCTGATACATCCTGAAGAGATCTCCTCTGAGCCTTCTCTTCTCCAGGCTAAACAGTCCCAGCTCTCAGCCTTTCTTCATAGGAAAGATACTCTAGTGCCTTCATCATCTTTATGGCTCTTTGTACATCCATGTCTCTTGCACTGGGAAGCCCAGAACTGGACACAGCACTCCAGGCTTTGCCCTGCTGGTGCTGAGTGGAGAGAGTGGGTCATCTCCTTCAGCCTGCTGGCAACACTCCTCCTCTTGCAAGCCAGGATGCTGTTAGCCTTCTCGGCCACAAGGACCCATTGCCGGCTTATCTTCAACTTGGTGTCCACCCAGGTCCTTTTCTGCCAATCTGCTATCCAGCTGGTCAGCCCCCAGCGTGTGCTGGTGTCTGGGCTTCTTCCTCCCCAGGTGCAGGACTTTGCTCTTCCCTTCCTGAACTGCATGAGGTTCCTGTCAGCCCAACTCTCCAGCCTGTCGAGGTCCCTCTGGATGACAGCACAACCCTTTGGTGTATCAGCCATCCCTCCCAGTTTTGTATCATCAACAACCTTGCTGAGGGCATGCTCTGTCCCATCATCCAGGTCATTAATGGAGATGTTAAACAGGACTAGACTCTGTATTGACCCTTAGGATACACCACTAGCTACTGCCCTCCAACTGGACTTCATGCCACTGGCCACCTGTCAGCTGGTCATTCTTCATGGTTTTCCACTTCGTAGGATATACAGGTGTTTCTGTTAGTGAGATGTTTTTTCCTCACTGTCTTTAGGAATACTAAAAGTAATGAGATTTGTTTTAAGGTTTTCTTTCTTTCTAATTGCTAGATTAGGAAACTCTTAGGAGAGGATAAGCAGTGCTGCTTGTCAGGGCCTTAGTGTTCCTAGCACGTGCTGATGGCCCAGAGAAATAGTTCCCTGACAAAAAGCTAAGCAGCAAATTTCCTAGTACTAGCAGAGAATTTATGTTTAGTGAGTTGTCTTGCTATTACTCTACATACAGTATATATACAGTATTAACATTAAAAAGCACAGCTATTTATTATTATAAGCACTTCTGATAGAAAAAGGTGAATAGCAAAGTGTTACTTTCTTTTATACTCAGTTCATTTGGTCATAATTTATTTTCAGAGTTAAGATTTAGCAGTTTAATGCTGTAGTGGGTCTGAGATGGAGTTGAATTTCTTCATAGCGGCCTGTATTTTGGATTTGTAACTAAAACAGTGTTGAGAACACACCAGTGTTTTGGCTGTTGCTGAGCAGTGCACCAGATCAAGACCTTTTTTCACTCTGTGTCCCCACCCATCACCTCTTGAGTAAGCTGAAGGTGGGCAAGAGACTGGGAGGGGACACAGCCATCACAGTTGAACCAAATTGGCCAAAAGGATTTTCTGTACCGCATAATGTCATGCTCAGCAATCACGACTGAGGTAAAGGAAGAAAAAGCAAGAGGGGGCAGAGTTTACCTTCTGAGGTCACTGTTCAGAGACTCTCTGGGTATCAGTCTGCTTATGGAGACGTGGGTGACTGGTTTTTGCATGTCTTTTTTTTTTTTTTTTTTTTTTTTTTTTTTTTTTTTTTTTTTTTCCTTTCTTTTTTTCACCTATTACACTGTCTTTATCTCAGCCCGTGAGTTTTCTCACTTTTTCCTCTGTTTTCTCCCCGTCCTGCTGAGGGGCGTGTATGTGAGTGAGCAGGCAGCTGTGTGTTGCTTGGCTGCTGGCTGGGGTCAACCCATCACAAATACACAGTGCTGGAAATTATGATAATAGGGAACAGCTGCAGGTTTTTCCCTATTTGTTTTAAGCTGTTGTATAAACTTGTTACATTAAGCTGTTCAGAATAAAATTTTTCATGCTAGATATAAACCTCAAACTTAGAGATTTCTGAGTACTTCTAAGGCATAGTCTTTCAGTCATTTCTAGGAAAAATGAAGAAAAATCCCATTTTAATTTCTGTCATTCTTAAAAGTTTATGGAAGATTTGTAGATTATGAAGGACTCAATTTTGTGAAGTGGTTATTGTCTTTGTGCTACTCAGACACTGTCCAAATTATGTTTGACTAAGTAGTTTGAATGCAGTTTTTTTTTCTAGACATTTGTGTGGCGTTACCTATTCTCATTCTCTTTTTATATGCACTTCTCCCTGAGTTCTTTTACATGACTGTGTTGAATGAAAGGCTCTTTTTTAGTTTCTTGAAAATAAAAAGGTACATGACGTATTTTCTTTTGATGGGCTTGCAAATCTGCCATAGGCGGTGTTTTTCCTTTCAGAATAAAGCATTGCAAGACATATATTTAACTTATATCCACATAAGTCTGAAGAAGCGTGGAAGTGATCCTGAACAAGTGTTGAAATTCTGAGAATGGGATACTTTTATTTATTCATTTCGGCTTTTAATGAGCAACTTTGAAAAGAATACATTTGTTTATAGTACTGTATACTAAAATATAGATATTTGTAACTCTTGCTTTTACAGGTTTAGAACATGTGGTTGAAATCAGATTTGAAGGAAGAAAAGAGCCGCATTATGAATGCAAGCTGTGTGGTTTTAATACAGAGATGGCACCTATGATAGAACATCTTAGTGGATATAAACACAGAAGAGCATACATTGTGAGTAATTTTCATGCATTTTGATCACAATTTCTTTATTAAACCCCCCTTTTATTTTTTTTTTCTACAAATACTTACATCAAGTTTGAAGTTTAAACTCCCAATTGGTAAATCTCTAATAATTGTATGGTGGGCTCTTCATGGGTCAGATCAGCATGAATAGCTGTGAAGCTGTGAGCTATTGAGGATGTGCAATCCAGAGGTGTCTGTATCTGCTCAGTCTATTCCTGAGTATTTTAATTTCCTCCAGGATCAAGCTTCTAGAACATTGCAGTTCTTCCTTATTCCTCAGCATGCCCATAATGTTGCTGGATATGGTACACAGCATGTAATCTTTTGATAGCAAGCTCTGTGTAGTATCTATTTTTTTTGTTTTGAAGATTACTTAAGCAATTTTAACATTTAAATGTAATTAGTTAGCTCATAATGTTCAAAATTATGTTTACTAGTCTTTGGAAGCTTGTCCAACAGGTGAAATGTGCTGATTTTTTAATGTTGTGATGAATTTTGATGTTGATCTTTTCAAGCTGTTTTTGTCAACAGTCTAAAGAATTTCCAGATAAAATGAAGAGAAAGACAACAGATGTAAAAGAATGCAAAGTCTCATTTCTCAGACGGATAGCAGGAGAGCTAGAGAAGACTGAAGGATTAAAAATGTATAAGGTAATTGGAAGTAAATGTAAAGTGTCTAGTAATATTTCTTTTATCAGTGCATTTATGTTTGACCCAGTAAATTTTAAAAGTACTACTGACAAAGCTTGTTAATACTACACTTCCTAGAAACATAGAAATTTAAAGTGATCTAAGGTTTAAGTTAAAGTTGCCCTAAAAAATCTGGGGAAAAGGAACAGAAGTCTTGAAATTAATCTGAAAACAAAGTTGTTTATTTTTAAGAAGTTATGTTTTTTAGATAGAAACTGCCTAGTCTGAATTCAGTGGTTCAGAAATTTTGTTACCTTACTTCAGTGATTTTTAATTTTTGCAACTTAAATTTTCTCAAATATAAGTAAACTTTTTCTCAGATTTCATTTATATTTACAGCTATGCTGTGCTGGGATAAATAAAAGTACTTGTTCCATTTCTAAAGGCAATTGCCTAGATAACAACTAGAGACTGTTGTTAGGAAATTTCAATCAGAAAATCTAATATGAAACTTTCTGTTCCTAGATTGAAGGTTATGTAAGACCAAGTACCTCACGTAAGTCTATTAATTACTTTAATGTAATAGATTTGACGTAATTTATATTTGACCTAATTTGAATTAGTAGTTGAATTAAAAGGATTTAACTGATTTAAAATGCTCAGCTTGTAATAGCACGAAGTGTTTTCAAAGATTTTCCAGTTTTTGTGAATTTGAAATGAGGTAAGAAGAGATTTGCCAGACTTGTGGTGTTTCTTAGACGTTTTTTAACTGCTTAGTTCTAGAGGCATTTAAGATAACTACAGTATTTTGCTAATCAAGGAAAGTGAAAAAATATGGACAAATTATATTTGATGGGTTTCCCTGAATAAGTTGATAAAGCCTTCTCCACCTCATTTCAGTCATCAGAAGACATATATGCTGAATCACTGGTAAAAGTGGAAGTTACAGTTCTTTAGCAAGTCCACTGCAACAAGGAATGGAAACCAAACCCTCAAACATAAAACCAGCATCTTCCCTCATACAGTATGTTTGAGTTGTGTCATTTGTTACTGTAACTGTGCTATTGATGCTTAACTATGCCAACCTGAAGAAATACCTACTTGCTACCTTTTGACCCTAGCACTAGTATCAGTGGGAAGGTAGATCTGATGGAAATGGGTGAAGGGTGCATAAATCAACAGTTTGCCAGTGTGAATCCTGCTGGGCATGCCTACCTTAGCAATGCTTGCTTTTTTATTTTTTTTTTTTTTAATTGATCATTGGTGAATTCTGTGGGTTATTCCTTTTAATGTTGGTC
The DNA here is from genome assembly GCA_009806455.1 of Tetrax tetrax. Taxonomy (NCBI): domain Eukaryota; kingdom Metazoa; phylum Chordata; class Aves; order Otidiformes; family Otididae; genus Tetrax; species Tetrax tetrax. Next base: position 504,173 of record WHYT01015545.1, on the reverse strand, counting down.
TGCAAAACAAGGTGGCAAACACCCTTTCTGAGCTGCATTTCTGTCTCTTGTGTAGAAGAGGGAATGTGACCCAATAATCTAGCTCAGTAATTCTCAGTTCAGAGTAAATTGATATCAATGCTTATGGACTTCTGTAGAAGACATGCTCGAGTATCAAACCAGAACATCAAAAAGAGTGTTCCTACTGGGTCCTACAGGATACAGAGAACTGGAGGAACAGACAAGAGTGGAATTAGCTGCAGAAGCGTTGTGTCGTTCAGTACTAAGTTTTGCTCTGGTTAGGTGGTAAGGGCAATATCAAGTGAATTCCAACATAAAAATACTCCAGTTATTTAGAAGAAAATCGTGCTTACTGGTTTAGCAGCTGTATGTCTTTAGACTAGGTCATATTGTTAAAGAATGACTGTCAGCTTCAAAGCTGAAAGACTCACTCAAAGACAGAGTGAGTTTGAGTATGTAAATAAGAATGGCCATTTGGTGGCATGTACTACTTTGCAAGTGGCAAAATGGATATTAACACCAAACTTTGGCTGCTGCAGAGATCATATGCAAAACTAAGATAAGGTTATGTATTCTTTTACATATACACATACACACACACACACACACACACACACACACACACACACACACACACACATATATATATCTCTGTATGAGAGACCTTGAAGTGATACTTTTCTTTTACCTCTCAGGCTGGACTAGATGACCTCCAGAGAACCCTTCCAACCTAAACTTTTTTTATGATTCTGTGATTCTGCCTGCAGAGGTCTCTGCGATCCTACGCTTCCATGATTCTTAGTTCATTGGATATCTTCTGTGAAATAGTGGTAGTTCTTTTCTTTCCTGACATTCGGAAAACTTTGGGACCTACAGTGCAACTTCTTGTTGCAACTCATCAGTGTGTGTTCAGCATCAGGTGGTTAAAACAGTAACATGAGTCTTTCAGCCTCATATTGTAGGGGCAAAGATGTCATTTGTTCTGAGAATTATTACTTGTCCTGTTGTTTATCCTGGAACACCTGTGCTGATAAATACTTAAGAAGTTTTAAGTTATGTACCATGCAGGAGATGATTCTCTGAAGCATAGCTGCTGTCTTAGACTGCCTTGTTTTACTGAGCTTTCTCTCCTTCCTCATGCTTATAGACTGTACTGGCAAGAAAGATGATTAGACATTCTAATCTCCATAACTTCTTGTTGGAGACTGAACTAGAATATGTGCAGCTTTGAGGTTCACTGGTATGTTCACAGAAATAAAATCAAACCAAACCTTTTCATTTTTTGTACAGAGGATGCATGCCCACCTCAGTTCAAGCCACACTGACTTCTTGTGTGGGGCTCAGCTGCCTGAATGTAGATGCTGTAGGGGACCCTGCAAGTCTCCCATAGACCTTCTGTCAGGCATGCCTGGTGGTTTCTCAAATGGCAGTATGTACCTAGGTTTAAGCTGCTGAATCCTGCCCTTTAAAGAAGCTGCAACAACTTCAGGGCCAGTAACTGTTTTGTTTGTGTAATGCTTCTATTGCAGTAATACAGTGGAAACCCTATGATGTTGCTAATAATTCTTCTTCATTTTCTAGCTCCATCAAAGAAGAAAGCAAGGTGAGAATACTACCCCTCCAGGGGAATCAAGATTTTTTTTTTTTTGAGATCTTTTTACTTATTAAATAGATCTAATTTTCTGTAACATCATCACATTTGGGGAAAATATTTTATATTGTCTTTCCACTGTACTTACTCCTCTTGCAGATATTGTTCCTTTCTACCTGTGAGGAAATAGTAGCTATGACTTTTGAAATATTGCACTGGTTATACAGTTCAAAAGCAGTCTGATTTACTCATACACAAAGAAATTGCAATTGAAATTTCAAGCTATTACTACTTTATTTGGGATGCCATTGCCTGAGTAGGTTGTATAAAAGGCACCTCTGGCACCATTGCTTTAGTCATCTCCTTTAGCTGATCTGTAAAGTTGCTCATCAGTACTACTGATCTCTTTGACATTCAGTCAGAATAAGGACCTTTAAGAAATAATAGTATGCATCTTAATAATGTAATTTCTTTCTTTTTAAGGTGGGAAGATGATTATAAGCATGAGGTATGTAGAGGTAGTAATTCTGCAAGTGTCTTATGTTGTAGCAGTCAACTTATGCTTGCTTTTAATTTTTCTGCAAGACTTTTACTCTTTGGCTTCCTTTGCTATTTTATTAATATTATTGCAGAAGCAAAATAATTGACCTAATGACTAGAATTGTGTGTTCACCACAGCAGAGGGGAAATGAATACTGCATGTCAGGATGCTTATCCACCTCAGGTCTCCTAATTCCTGTCCAAAGTCAGAGAGTCTCAGACCCAGTGTCTGCAGGCCAGGTCTCCCAACCTGTGCTGTAGCCTCCAATTCTCCGTTTTGCCCCTCGTCAGATCAAAGGTATTCTAAACTGAAAGTTTGGTTTAAATCTTAAGATACATCTAAAGATTTACAATCCTTTTTTTCTAACTCAAAGGTGAAACTCAAAATGATCTCTCTGGTATCTGTCATGAATGGCACTGGGCACAAATGCTGAGAACTGCCTGTGGCAGAGGTTCTTTTGTAATCTGGTGTATTCTGTGGTGCTCTTTTAGGCCTGAGCCTGGTCAGGTACTATGCTAGATGCAGGTGAGCATTTGACTTTTCTTAAATGTGAGGTTGAACCTGAGCGAGGAAAGCCTGGGAATGATAGCTGTTGTAGGTATGTAGCTTAGATATGGAATGTGTTCTTCCTGGTGTTGGAAGTGATGCAGACTAAAGAGACTGATCAGTAAGGCTATGTAGTAGCCTTAACTAATCAGTATCTGTAGTAGCTGCTGCTTAATTGCTATTGAGGGTCTAATGTTATATGTTTATGGCTATGACCTAAAATTACTGTTTTTTCTTTGTGCTGACTTTTGGTTTTGGATAAAAGACTAAAATGTCTTGTTTTGTAGAAGATGATGCAACAAATACTGTAGTATTCAGTCTTTTAATTTTTCTTCCCCATTCTGCAATCCCACAGAATGATCCTGTTCGGAAACAGAAAGCTCTAGAGTTCTTGGTATGTATGTAAAATAATTGTGATAAGGGCCGTGCAATTTCACCAGTGTGATGCAGTGAATGTTCTGAAGGAGCCTCTGATTACTGATCAAACTCATTGGACCACAACACTCATTTCTAAGTTTTGTTCTAATGGACTCTGCTCTTTGAAATGCTAGTGCAGCTGTAGCATCATGTCAGCTCAGAGCAACTTGGTGGATTAAACGTGAGCTCCCTGCCTGTTCTCTGGATCATTCTTCCCTGTGCTGAGGAGCCACCCTGACAAGCAGTGTTAGCAGCACTGGTGTTGCTCAAGTGCTGTTGGCTGCCCGTATCTAATGGGATTGTTGATAACGCTGAATCAGAGGAGCCAGTCCGGTCTTGCTGCCTGTGCTGCTGCGGCAGGACAGGACAGCCGAGTGAAACTGGGTGATACGAGGGCACAGCTGCTGGTGGTGGAGCGGGGAAGTTTATCAGTTCAGTTGCTGTTAGCAGCAGCATAGTAAGCCTTGGTTTGTCTTTTGGGTTTATGCTGTGAAAATATGTGACCGTTTATATTCACCATTTTAAGTCATGAAAGTTGTGTTCCATACCTCAGGCAATTACAGAATTTCATTTGGGTTTGAATTGTATTCATACACTGAAATAACAAGTAGAATGTTTTAAGATGTGTGCATCATTACTATGATGATTTTTCTTTCTCTTTCAGTTTTTCTTCTTTTTTTTTCCTTTTAAGCTGTGGTTACTTGTGATGTTAGGAAGAGGCAGAGAAAAAGCAAGTCTGGGAATAATCAGTAAACTACCAAAAATTCTTGGTAGACAGTTAATTGATTTTTATCTTCAGGCATCACAGCTATTCCTTACAGCTGCCTATATTCTTTTAACTTACTGTAATAACTTTTAACTTCATAGCCTTACTAATCAGTCTCTTTAGACATTAACAAGGCAAATAGCCATAATTGTTCTGTTCTTTATAGAATTCTATCAATATCTTTTGGTATCTCTTATTGCTAAAATTACACACAGGAAAATTATAATGGAAACTTTCATCTTTTTGTTACTAGAGTGGGGGAATCAAAGATGTTTGCTGAAGCTTTTAATTCAATTTTTTACACAGACAACATAAATTTAGGACTTGTGCCCTTTTCCATCTTCAACAAGATGTTCATGATTGACAGTAGGGAAGTGGCACAGACATCCAGGTTTATATTTTACCTTTTATCAGGCCATAATTATGTTCACAATTTTATTTTTTCATACGTGTATATGGGTGTTTATATGTATATTATATATGTCATATATCAACTAATAGTATAAACTTGATTATACCAAAATCAAGATATATCTGTGATCTGTTTGTGTATATGACCCTTTGGGTTCCTAATGACCAATCCTAACTGTGTTTTTCAACAGGAGACTTTTCGCATCACCTCAGACTCAGAAGCAACACTTGTTGTTCATATTACCCAGGAACTTACAGAAGCTTTGAAGGCCTTTTGTGAAAAGAAAGCAGCAGTAAGTTACTTAATCTTGACCAGAACTGTTTTACCACTGGGAGGAAAGGAGGGTTGAACTCATTGTGTTAACACCTTGCCAAACTGTAACTGTTCAGGCTTAGGTCAGAAACTCCCAGTTAAATATACTTTGTTTTTTTTTTACAATTTCTGAGTACCAAATACATTAATTGCATGGCACATTTCTGTTAGTTTTCCATCATCTTCTATCAGTTTCGGTTTTCTTTTGCATGTGTTCTCCCTCTGTTTTGGGCACCGTTTTGCTGTCTGGTTGTCATTGTTCCTTTGCAGTCAGTCCCTTGCGTGATAGCTTTTCTTCTAAGATTAATCAAACTTTAAGTGCTACCCAAATATATCACTTCTTTCTTTTGTGGGCATGTCGATAACTCTTTCTTTCTGGGGACTTGTAGCTCTGCTCATACTTAAGAGCTTTATTCCGTTAAGACTAAGGTAGGCAAGATGTTCCTGTCTTTTTGTTGGCCCTTACAAATCTCCATAGCTTCTTTGCGTAAAAACGGAATACCTGGAGAAAAAAGTCTGAAGAAGGATCAGAATCTGTACAAAATGACTCATCACCTCTGGCAGCTACTGGTTCATAAAATTCAGCATGTGTTTTTCTAAAAGGTATTTCAAACTGGTTTCTTGGGCATTAATAATATACTTCATGTCAGCTGAGGTATGGTAACTGTCTTTGTGCAAATGCTACCACCACCTTTCTGAGAGCTACACTTTCAAAATGTTGTGCATTTGAATATAATACAGTTCTCATGAGCTAGTTAAAAATTATTGCCGCAGCTTAACCTCAGGCAGAAGCTGAGCCTTCCATTCTGCATTCCCCAGCTAGACAGGATTTGCATGTGTACTGGTTTTATATTTTACCCACGTGCTGTTGAGGCATGTGGGGCAATAAAGTAAAGAAATTTGAAACAGGTGACATGACCTTCCCCAGACACCTCATTCTGTTCTCCAGACACGTTCCTCTTCCAAATAATACTGTTGAAAATTGTCGTTTAATGGGGTAATTGTGGACAACAGAACAACACATCCTTCATACAGAGTTTGCTGCGAGCTGAAATTGTACTCTGCTAACTTTCCATGGCTAACTTGCAATTGTTTTTAGAATGCCCAAGTTCTGAGTTTCAAAACAGACATTCGGACCTTTTGCTTTACCTAGGCTAATACTAACAGTCTGAGGCCACTGATGGCAGTATCTCAAGATGAATTTCCACGAAGGAAAAGCATCCCAAAACACTATAAGCCATTTGGAAAATCCAGAGGTAATTTAGATACTTTGTTTGAATAGTTTAAGTCTTAACATTGCACAGATTGTGAAAATTTACTTTTATGGCCATCCATAGTGATTCTTTGCTAGAGTACTGTGCGTCTTTGCCATCTGAGTCAGTTCATGGTATCATTTTCTGAAGCCTTAATGACTTCAGCCATGACTGTCTAAGAACACTTCTGTCTCACCAAATAGTATTCCAGCAGTAAAAGTTATTGGAAATCCAAGCAGGTAACCTTTCCTAACATATTTAACATGAGGATTTTGGGGTGAAAAGGTGCTGGACTCAGGCAAGACATAAAGACAGGAAATGGGAAAAGAACAGGAGAAGAATACTTCACCAAATCTCAAAGTAGTTCTCTTTTCAGTTGATATTTTAATATTTTACTAACTTTTAATGCCCTTTATTTGTTTATTCAGGAAATTCTAACTGGAATCAAGGTTTTTGGTCTCAGTATGAAGAGTGTTCTGCAGATGCTTCTTTTGCTCCTGCTAATTCATACAGTTACCAAACAGATGATAGATCATCTTCCTATGGACTAAGATCAAATGACTTTGCAGTCATGTCTGCGCTCAGGGACTCTTTTGCACTTCAGACTGGAAGTCCTGCCGGTGGAATCAGTGAGTGGCTGAGACAGTTCAGCCGATCTGCTTCCGGCAGTAATTCCGCTGGTGGGGCCTCTTCCTATGAGACAAGTCCAGCGAGTGAGTACTCGGCAGAATATATGTCCAGTGATGTGCGAGGAGGTAACCTCACTGACAACAGAATCTTCTGTGGCAGGGAAGGTACAAATTGGAGGAATCAACAAGTGTGTACAAAAGCAAGGAGTATAAGTGATCAAGGATTACCCTATCTCAATTCTTCTGCCTCATATTCTTCATCTGGAAGATACTCCACAAACTATCATTCGCAAAGCTATCCCTCTTACAAGAATGAGTCTGTGAATACTCGTACATCTGCAAATTCTACTGTTTCAGGAAGAGGTGGCTCTAGGTGGAACCGGGAGTCTGGGTGGAACCGGGACTCTACGTGGAACCGGGAGTCTGGGTGGAACGAGGACTCTACGTGGAACCGGGAGCCTGGCTGGAACCAGCAATCTAGATGTCAAGGATTCAGGCATCAGAAGTCAGGCTACAAGAGTGACTGGAGTTCACAGCAGTACTCATTTTCTGGCAGGGGTTTTTACAGAGATTACCAGCAATTCAGAAGTTTGGATAAGATGTTTGATGAAGATGCTGTTGGTCCTACTCCCAGCATTTTGAATGGACTACAAGGAAAGGATATACCTACAATGACCAGGATGCTCAAGCAGTTGGCTCCATGTTATCCAGCACTTCAAAGTAAGATTGTGATTAGTTCTCATGTAAAATGAGTTATATCGACATAGTTACTTTAAATAAGGAGGAAATTGTGTGTTGCAGAGATAGGATGTTTCATTCAGAGGAGTTTAACATCTGTATCAGTGGAAGAATAGCATTAATTGCCTCTCTGAGGAGACTTTGCCTCTTGAAAACTAAATAGAGCTGTGAGCGGGAGGAAATTTTGATAGCACAAACATTTCCTGAACTGAAATGTTTGTCCTAGGTCATCTTGCTAACTAGCATCTTATATCATAATCTAGGTTTGTACTGTTGGGGTGGCGACTACGGGGAGGGAGTGTATTGGCATAAAGAAAAAAATATTGGAATGCCTGCAGAGCCAGCCTTGGATGGCATTATGATAGATTAAATTACTCCAAATGGATCAAACACATTGGGGTAACAGAAGTGAAGTGTTATCGAAGAGCTGGTTTGTTATATTACAAATTACTTTTTCCAGTTATTGTAGAAATATTCCTTAGTGTTAAGAATAGTGATATACTATTCAAAAGAAGAGATTCTTATTTGGAAATAGATTATTAGAGGGATCTAAAGGGAGGTGGGTGTCTGCTACTGTATAGCTGTTATTGGGCGTGAGTTGGACAAGTGCGAACTATGCTTATGGTACTAGAATTAGTTAATTAACTAGGTAGCTACTTAATAGTAAAACTTTCATTTTAACATTCTCTCTGCTGTATTATGTGAAATAACATGAAATAGAAGTAACTTTAAATGTTTTTATTTACCTTTTCTAGAACTAAATATTCAGACATTAGTCAATGTGCTAGTAGAAACTAGAGGAAAAGATTAAGGAGCAACAACAGCTGAACTGGAAACAGATGAACAGGTTTGAGAATCTTCATCTCTTGGCTTTCAGGAAAGAGACTGCGTTTAATTCTGTGTTTGACTGGTTTTGGAAGGGGAAAGGGAGGTAGGGTTTAATTTTTTTTAAGGTGTGAAATATAGCTGGAACACAAACTTGCACATAATGAAGTTGAACATACTATTTTGTTTAGGCTTTTTTAATATATTTGTTATATCTTAGTATATTACAGAAAAAAATCTTTTGTTATTTTTGGAAAATATGTTAATGTTATTCTGTCATTAAAAAGCTAATAACCCTTTTAACACCCTCCCCAACTCAGAATAAAAGAAAGGTTTACTTTTATATTACCTACTTAAGAAAAATATTCACTGAAAATACAGGTCTGTTGCATGAAAAAACAGGTTTACTTTTCTTCACACAAATGTAAGGACAGTTCAGTTAATTTGAGGCTTTATAATTAGCATATTTTTAGAAACTGATACACTACATTTCTGTTTAAACAAAGGAGAATGTCACAGCAATTCCCTGTCTTAACGTGATGCTATATGAGGAAAAAGTAATCTGTTCTAGGGGACTGGTATGTAATGGGGCATATTACTTGCTTTCATTTTTGCAGAGTAAAAAGAGACGTGAAATATATGCAGATTTTTTTCTGTCACGTTGTTCAGAATGAAATGGCTACAAATTGACTTAAAAACTCATTTGATGGATTGATCCATACTAAAATAAAACTTCTTGATTCTTTCTACTGCCAAAAGCATACTAAGAAATAGTAGAACCTAAGGCAATCAGATAAAATAATAGGGAAAAGTAAATAATAAAAATTACATACTAATTGAGAGATACTTACCAGTTCATGATGTTTATCAGTGGTCCATACTTGCATTTTCTTTTCCCCACACTTCTGAGCCACGTGCTCATGAGTGCCTGGCTTTAGATCTCTACTTTGTATAATCAAATCCAACTTACATGGAGCTAAAGAAAAGTAAAGTGAGACAGTTTACTCCCCAGTGCTCATTTTCCTTTTCAGTGCTGTGTTGTGGACTATCATTTTTCTTCTCACCGATACCTGAAATATTTCTCTGTCTCTGCGTTAAATACTTGGGGTAAACCAGGGTTAGTCTTCATGAGCTGTCATAATATCTTTCAGCATTCACTAAAATAACTTTCTTTATTTTTCTCATGCAAATTTTAACAAAAAAAAAGCAATTATTATAGAGCATATAAACTCAATTCCCTAAAATTCTCATTTTGTAATTGTTTTGCTTGTGCATCAGAAAAGATCCACTTGCCTTTTTCATTCCTGTTCACTACTTCCTTTTCTCTTTCTTATGCTTCCTGAAGGGTTTAAGTAGTTTCTAATGGCGTATGCTTAGTAGTTGTGCCATACACTTTTATCCATTGAATTGCATAGTAGACCTTCTTACTTAGAGGAAAAATATTATTTTCTACTGCAAGTGTCTACCAGAGTTTTGATTTGATTTGGTAATAACCAGCAAACAGGTATAGCTGACTTTGACTGTGTCAAACAAGTAGCATCTTTGTTATTGCAGGAACACGTTCCTTCATGGAGTTAAATTTTATAGAATCATAGAATGGCTTGGGTTGGCAGGGAGCTTTAAAGGTCATCTAGTCCAACCCCCCTGCAGTAAGCAGGGACATCTCCAACCAGATCAGGTTGCTCAGAGCCTCATCCAGCCTGGCCTTGAATGTTTCCTGGGATGGGGCATCCACCACCTCTCTGGGCAACCTGTTCCAGTATTCTACAACCCTCACTGTAAAAAACTTCTTCATGTCTTGTCTAAATCTACTCCCTTCTCATTTAAAACCATTACCCCTCATCCTAACACAACAGGGCCTGCTAAAAAGTTTGTCCTCATCTCTTATAGGCTCCCCTTAAGAACTGAAAGGTTGCTCTAAGGTCTCCCTGGAGCCTTCTCTTCTCCAGGCTGAACAGCCCCAACTCTCTCAGCCTGTCCTCACAGGAGAGGTGCTCCAGCCCTCTGATCATCTTCGTGGCCTCCTCTGGACTCACTCCAACCGGTCCATGTCCTTCTTATGTTGGGGACTCCAGAACTGGACACAGTGCTCCAGGTGGGGTCCCACCAGGGCAGATCAGAAGGGCAGAATCACCTCCCTCAACTTGCTGGCCATGCTTCTTTTGATGCAGCCCAAAGTACAGTTGCCTTTCTGGGCTGCAAGCACATGTTGCTGGCTAATGTCCAGGTTTTCATCTACCAGTACCCCCAAGATACCCATCAATTTCCTAGTATTCAAATGAAGGGCAAAGAGAAACGGACAGAAGTATCTTTAGGATGCAACTCTGCCAAGGGATTGTCTACCCCTGTGACAGGAGTGATGTGTTTTTTCCTTTACTCCAGGGCTGTGTAGAATTGTGAGTAATAAATATCACTGCCTCATTTGGAGGGTTTCTGTGACACCTTTCCTCCCCTCACAGGGCCAAGTACTTCTAACTCAGACTCTTTATTTTACAGAATCTACCCTGAGGATCTATCTGCCTGTTTCACTTGTTTTTCTTCTCTCTAGCCAGCAACTCATCCTACAAACATGACTTCTGAGAGATGGTGACTTTGGATTCTCACTCAGTTCAACTCTGCCACCTTTAAAAGGGGGATTAATGTGATGCTAGGAAAAGGAAAGCATAAATCCAGGCTTCTGACCCTTTTTGGACGTGACCAGCAGTGTCCACAAAGGCACCAGGTCAGAAGACCAGGTAGAAAAAACATAAAATGTGCCTCGGAAGGTCTGGCATCCTACCAGTTACTTCTTCAACAGGCTTGCATAAGCTGAGACCTCCTGTTGCTTCTGTTTCCCTGTGCTGGCCAATTTCCTTGAATCAACTTCTGGCTACTCCTTACTACCCCTTTGCCACAGCTGGAGCAAGAACTGCCTCTTCCTGTTTCTCTAGACTCTGGTGCGTCTTCAAGAAACGACCTTCATGAGGTAGGCATTGATAGCCTGCAGAGCAGCATTGCTTTATATGTTCACCATCTGTCAGCACAAATAGAGCTACACCACAAGCTTGGGCACTACAGCAAGAGTTTTGAGGCTGCACCAGAGCCCTTTGAACCAATTTCACATTTCCTTAAAAATCCATTCATAAAAATCCAGAGTAGAACATGCTTTGGGGAGTAAGTGGTCTACTTCCCAGCCAGTTTCTTGGTCTGTGGTGTACCTGCTTTCACACCTTCAGAAGCATCCATTTCCCACTGAGATGAGTCATTGCAGTCCAGAGCACCTTTGGTGCTTCCCTGCAGCAGTAAGGCGCCTTTAGAAGAGCTGGAGCCTTTGTTCTGCACCAGTTAGGGAAGTACAACAAGGTTGAGGGGAAAAGGAGATATCTTTCACAGGAGACAACTTGGGAAATTTCTCAGGTTTCATCTTTTTTTGTTTTGTACCTTGGATCCTGAGCATGCTTCCTAGAATTACTGGATTTCATTTGGGTGGGTGTATGATCCAAAGGGACAGATAACTTAGTGGGAAAGGAATGGGGAAGCTCTTTTGAGTGGGGCTTTTTAATGGAGAAGCTCTTTTGAGCCCAAAACTTTGGGGCTCTTCCTTTATTGTTTTGTTTCTGAAGCAAACATATGTAGTGATCGTCTCAGTCTTCTGAGGAGGTTAAGGTTCAAGCAGTAACTGGTTGAAGTCTTTCTCCTTTGTCTTCTTAAACAGAAGGAACTTTCATAGTTCATCCAGGGTTGTTGTTGGGTGAGGTGGTCTCTGCCTCCAGTCATTATTCCTGTTACCCCTGCCTCACCCAGAAACCATCCTAGACTCTTAAGGTTGGAAGAGACCTCCAAGAGCATCAAGTCAAGTACAACAGGCAATCACTTGCCCTTTGGGTGATGCTGCTCAAAGTGCTTTGGGCAAGCTCCTTGTTTCTATGTGCTCATGCTGTGGAAGCCACTGGGTCTCTCCCCAGGTATTTCACACCAGAAAAGTTTTTAGAAAATGTTGTTGAACTCTCAGTAAGGGTCTGTTTGATTATCACTTGACTAGTAGCAGCTTCTTGGCATGACAGATGTTTGATAACTGCATGGTTGCCACTTGGCTGTCTTTGCCCTGACACCAGATGCTATACTCTGGCTGAGATACTTGGGAGTAACATTATAATACAGATTTTCTTTTTCTTTTTTTTTTTTTTAAGTAGGATGTCTTCCTGTATGTGGACTTAAACCCTCTCTGCATAATCTCTTAGAATATCTGCTTGGTGTGACTGCCAGCCTCAGCTGCTGTGTACGTGCTCCCATCAATGACAGCTTACCTGCCGGTGGCTGTATGTAATTATGAAATCTGGAACAAAAGGGTGTGTGTCACCTGCCTGCATACAATGAGCTGAGGATGGGAGAGGACTTAAGAATAAATTAGTATTGCTGCAGTTTGAGAAAAAGTCTTTGGATAAAAGCTAAAAGCTCTTGTCTGTAAACATGTCCTGAGGAGTAGCAATTATAGGTAAGTAATAGCGCTGCTTGAGTATTGTTAAGGGCTTTGGATAGTGCTGGTTTAAGATCTTCTTAGAGCAGTCTAAAGATAACTTGTTCACTTGTCTTTGCTTCCTCCAAGTTGCTTCTTCCAAGTTGCTTCTCCAAGCAGGAGATAACGTGTGACAGGAATCAGTTGTTACTTTTTTTGTTCACTTTTTCTGCTGAGTCTCTCACCCACTGTAAAGGGTGAGGCTGACAGTAAGATTATAACAATGTTAGACTGCCAGTTCAAGGCTACTTCAAATAAGTGCTTCAGCACAAAAAGGAAAACCATTGGTGTTCAATGAGCCCACTAAGCAGAGGAAATGATATCCAGAGCAGTTAGATGGAGTTTCTTTTTGTAGGGAACTCACTAAAGAAGATGCAGTATTGGACCGAGGTGCAAAGAGGTTGTATTTGAAGATGTCCCAAGGAGACCCGGAAAGAAGGAGGCAGCTAGAAAATAAAAAGGCAAGGAAAAAAGGCCATTGCTTTTAAGTGAGAGGGACCCCTGAACCACAGAAAACTAGAATACTAGAATACAGAAATAAAACCACCCCCTCCTTAAAAAAAGCTGTACAAAAATGAAGTAGACTATAAAAGTTGATCTATCATTTTTACTTAATTTTAAATTCTGTATTAAAAATTAATACATTAAACTTTTATAAAAGTAAGGCACATGCAAAACATGTTGTGCAACTTCTGACTTCCAACTCTTACAAACTAACAAGCATTATTTTAATTTGGCATTTCTAGAGTCACTTTTCCCCATGCAGGATATGTGGAAGAAGGTTAAGTTTGACATTGCACCAGTTAAATCTAGATTCTGTGCTTTCTGTACTACAGTAAGCAGATATGGTCATATCATACAGTTATACAAAACAAAAACCAACTCAAGTACAGATTTTGAAGGTGATGACCAACATATAAAATTTAAGAATGTGAAGTTATATCCATTATAATACATCAATAATCTTATTCAGTACAGGACAATTTGGCAACTCCAGTCTGTGTAACGCCAGTGTGCAATTCCTGGTTATCAGTGTCATACAATGCTGAAGACCATGGAAAGATATTGCTCATAGGACACCTGAATCCAGCCATCTTGATCGGTATCGTATCGTCGGAACACATCAGTCAGCCTCTGAAAAGAGGAAAAACACCCATATGTTTTTGTACATCAGGAAAGTGCAGGCTGCTACCTCTTCCCCATGCCACTTAGGTTTCTATAGGTTTATGAACACTTCCTGTTCATCCCCTCTGTCCACTCTTCACAATCTCATGCATATCGAGGTAGCTCTTAGCTGTGTCTCGTTCTTGAGCTGTGTTAGGAGGTCTGATTTTAAAACCAGCAGATGATACACTGGCCAAGACTATCTAGGCACTTCTTTATAGACCAGACAGCTTTTTATAACTGGCTTTAAATTTGGCGTAAACTGCACAATTCTCAGGAGACATTTGAGAGTCACCTGGACACAGAATCCAGTGAGTACCTAGTCCATTTCTCACCCTCTAGCCAAATATGCATTGTGTATCAGTAGTATCCTGTCTGTTGCTGTAACACACCAGAGGTGCCAGACAGTACGGACAGCGGACCAAAATAACTACCAGCATGGTTTCACTAACACCAGCTGAACGATACCCCATTTCAAACCGTCTTTACCAGAGTTAGAACAGAGTTTAGAACAATTTATATTTGCTTATAACAAAGTATAATTGGCTCCTATTACAAATTAATACAAAGGCAACTGCTGTCAGTGGACTTACAGCTATAGACACAAAGCAGAATAACAAAACACCTGTATGCAAATAAGAGATACTGCTTGTAGAGGGCACTCCTTTCTCTCCCTGTTGTGTATCAGAAGGTATCTTAAGATACTGTTGCAGTGCTGGCCAGTGTAAGAACAGCAGCCTTTTTTCTATCCTAAAACCCAGCTCATCCACTCCTGAATTTTCCCCAAAGTCTTACCTACGTTTCAGAAACGTCAGAGGCACTTAGAGAAACCTTAAGCAGTGAGGTGAGGAATCATCCAGTGACTTATTTCCAAACTGCATAATACACCTGTAAAACTACAGTTCTGTCTCTGTGTGCATGTGGGTACACACACGTACATTGCTGAAAGGGTTTTTGTTTGTTAGTTTGTTTTAAATGTCTTTTACTACCCTTGCCCCTGCCAGAACAGCAGTGATAAAAAACCTGCATAATTCAGCTGCTCGGCCAAATTCCTTTTAGTCAGAGATAAACAAAAATCTCTCATTTCAGATACGAGATTTATGGGCACCATGGGACATGACACCCTCCAGTGTTAACACACCCAAGATCTAGAGCGAGTATGTGTATTTATTAAACTAATGGAAATAGTGTTCTTTTCCTTTTAAAACACTGAGACTATTTTACACTTTTTTTGCCCCATAACAGTATTTAACAGGTCCAAAAAATTGTATCAAATTTACTTGGGATATGAATGGATAACAAGTGAAGATGAATAAATGAAGATGTTTCTAGCACCTCATGTATACTTTATCCAAATGGTTTATTTATAAGTAAGTTCTAGATCCAATATTACAGTTAAACTGAGAACCACAGAAGCTTAAAAGGTGATTTTTTAAAAAAATTCTTACCTGTAGAACAACACAGCACTGAATAAAGTCATCAAAAGCAACTTGTCCTCTTCCTTGTCTGTCAAATTTCCGAATAAGGATATCGTAGAATTGATCAGACAGTCGGTAACCTTGGAAAAGAGAAATGCTTTAAAGGGTTTCGATTACTGCAATCCTTCTATAAAAAGAGCTAGGCTGTTTAAGCGGGCACATATAACAAAACAGGAAAACAGTAAGGAATTACAAGACACAATTTTTTTTTTTTTGGAAAAAAAAAAATTGTATCTCCGCTGTACAACAAAAGGTGTTAAACTAAAATGCATGCATTAAAACCGTGCTTAATAATAATTATAGACAGAGTCACAGTAAACATAATTACTCATTAAAGTGACTGGTTGCTGGAGGGAACAGTTTGCAGCTCAAGTTTGTGTAAGTGAAGTCACTTGAAGGAAAGTTCTTTTGCCATCAGAATGTTCCCGTAGCCTAGACAGCTGGTGGCATTTTAAAGAGCAGGAAGCTGTATGAAGTATCTTTGGAAGTTCATTCACCTCAAGTATTGGTAATGCTCT
>WHYT01015545.1:469888-486563 GCA_009806455.1 Tetrax tetrax | reverse complement strand
AGTAACATGTAAAAAAAAAAAAAAAACAAACAAAAAAACCGCAACCAACCAACAAACCAACCAAAAATCAGATAAGAACTTAAACAGAATTCAGAGCTAGATGACATGGCACTAGCATATTATAAAATAAGGCTGCTTTGAAGTAATTATGTTCTTGACCATTCAGAGATTACTTCAGACCATTGCTTCCCAGATACTACACTGAAACCAACATTTTTCAGGCTGCACAAAAAAAAAACCAACAACCCCAAAAACTTAAAAACCAAAACCTTGAAAGAACTAAGAAGGATTTTTTTCATCCCAAGTAGTCAGGAGTTGTTGGAAAAAAGGCAAGATCAATACTGAAGTCCCACTTTTTCTACTGATGGGAGCAGAAGAGTTAAGTTGTAACTCAAACAAGGTCTCTCATCTATTTCTCAGTAAACCCCATCTGCTTATTTCCTATTTTACAGGTGGATTACTCCAGGGCATTTAGTTTCTGACAAGGGAAAACAAAAGGTTCCGAACATGGCATAATGACACAGTGCAATTTAGACCTGATTTTAGTATAAATCCTACCTCCACTGCTAAATCAATCAAGTGTTAGTTTAAATTAGTATTTTCAGACCAAGAAACATTTCTGCTTAAAAGGGCCTGAGCAGTAATCATCTGAAGAGGAGCTTTGTCTTTCTCTGAATATTCAGAGGCTAGCCACTTTGGAATAGTTTGCACTTGGCTGGGAGCATTCCAGAGCACTAGGGAGCGTTCAGCTTTAAATTATGAGAAATACTGTGCCTCATCTAGAATTTCCCCATCCCTTCTCCAGAGCCTGTGAAGGAACCAGTAAGACTAGGGGAACTGTAGAGGCATTTGCAATGGTGCCATTAACTGACCACAACTATCAAAGAGTAAGGCTGCGTTGGTATTCAGCAGACTGTGACAGCCATGGCTCCTGTGCTGAATGAAGCTTCAGGGGTGCAGGTAGTGCTTATACCAGCGCCGAATTTCCCTTCCCATAGAAGGGAAACTGCCTCGGTGTAAGTCTACAGATGCAGCAAGGGGGGGAAGACCCTGTACTGTAGGCAGGCCATATGACTATTTGCACGTAAAGAGAAACATAAGCAGAGAAAGAGAAGAGTAAAAAGGGCTCTGAAGATGCTTAAGTAGTATTTTAGACAGAGAACAGCAATACCTTAGATTTGTATGTCTCCTGACCAAAATAAAAAGCAATGGAATTATTAATAAGGTGCCAGCATTTAACTCTGAACAGAATAGAAGAAAAAGGGAAAATACAGTTTGAAATTTAACTTATTTCATGTTAGAATTTTCAAGAGGCTCATACAGACACTATACAGTGAAACGAGAGCAACTCCAGTGCTGAAGAACTGGACTGATTTCATCTGTTCCAATAAACAGTAGGGCTGCTCCCCTCCCCTGACTCTACCATGAACTTTACATGCCAGCACAGAAAAACACCAAGAAGGAAGCGTAGGATTTCTTTACGCAAACAACCGTATGAAGGGATGATCAGTCCCTCCCAGGTAAAGAGACTGTTATTTGCATAAATGTGACACGTTGAAAAGCTGAATGTCAAAAACACATTGAACTTCAAATTTTAATGAGCACTCTGCAGACTTCTAAAAACGTTTCAGAAATGAACACATAACATTATTTTAGCCCATGTAGGTTGCAGGACACTACACACAAGCATCCACTAGAGGATGTATTTTGAAGGGAATATAGTGAATTGTTAGTGACTTTGGTATACAAGATGTAGAATCTCTCAGAATGAGGGAAGCTTACAGTTCTATAAATATTTTGCCTAATAGTGAATTCCCTTGGTGGGGATTCTTCCTAACTAAGCACTAAAACTGCTAATCTACACTGTAAATAAGGAAAAGAGTTCAGATAATCATCACTGCCTTTTACCCTTTAAATTCACTCAGATGAGAAGGTATTTGAAATATATGGAGTTTAAAATGGCAGGTAAAGCCAAGTTCCCACATTGTTATAAACAGCACAGTAAAATTAGAACAGTGACTTAATCAATTCAACTTCGCTTTTGCTGAAGTTTTTATTCAAAATAGTATTTTATAGTTATGGATCAGCTCCTGCAGCTACAATATACTGCTTTTAATTTATCAAATATATTATCAAACAAATATTTTAGGAACTCCAGACTACTTACAGGAACACATTTTTACCAAATAGCACCATCTAAATTTATTTCAGGTCAGGTGATTACTGACAAAAAGGAGCCTTTCAGTTTGTGTGCCCTGCAGCTCAGTTTAAGCCCTTCTCAGTCACAAAGCACAGGAAGGGTGAAGGAATTAAACCTTGGGAGAAGGGGAACTTGATATGCACTAAAAGGTGCACAAATAGCTTTACTATGCACTTTTTTAGATTTCTAAGTGGGAAAAAAACAACCACAAAGTACAACCCTACCCACCCTAAGTCAGCAGAGGAAAGTAAAAATAGGCTACTGGAAATTTTTTTTTTTTCATTTTGCTTCCCTTAGTTATTTGACCATACCCTAGTTACTCTTAAGCATTACGACAGGGAACTGACAGACTACTAGAAAGTTTTAATACTAGATCTAGAGCACATCTTTCTACTTTGTTAGGAAAAAAAAAAACAAACATGCCTCAATTTGGGAAAAAAAAAAAAAAATTAAAAATTACCATCTTCAATTCCTGCACCGTACTGTATGAAAAGGTTTTACGTGCAGTAAAAAGGCTGGTTGTAAACATCTGATCTTTGTCCAGGTTATACACTGATCCTGGTTAAAAAACAAAGGTTCAGTACTGATGAGCGAAGAATATATAAATCACCATTTATGTTTTCTAGGAAGTAGAGCTGGAAATAATAGAGGATGTGCATGCCTTCATTCCTCAGAATACAAATCAATAATGTTTACAATAGGTACTCAGTTTATAATGTATTATTACTAACATGCAGCAAACCTAGAAAACTTTTCTTGAAATTAAAAAAAAAAAACAATGATGAGATCAGTAAAAAAAAAATTAATAAATCAATAAAATAAAATCAGAAGGATTGTCCACTTTTTTCCTCCTTTCCAGCCTTTTGCTGTCAATTAAATAGTATTAATCAGTGGTAGGAACATTCCACCCACCACCCTCAATCAAATAATTCTGGCGTCAAGTAACCAGTCTCACATGAAATTTAGCATTTGGTTTACAATGAACCACCTCGCTGCTCGTTTCCAGACTTACCATTGGATAACGCCTGCTGAAGCTCAAGATCAGATATTATTCCGCTCCTATCTTTATCAACCCTGGCAAAAAAAAAAGACCAAAAAAAGCAATAAGCTTTAAATGGCTGAAATTAACAGGTTCCATTTACAGAAGACTTCAACATTCTGGTTCTTACTCACCAAGTAATATTAATCTTTTCCTGAAAAAATCACTAATTGCATTTTACTTGGTAAAACATTCACAGTTACTGCAAATTAAACACTTCATGCAGACTGATGAGATTCTGGAACATGATGAATGCTACAAAGAAAACTGCAATACTTACTTATGAGTGATGAAACACACGCACGCACTGGAAATAAAACAGTCTGGGCATAATCCACACAAGAAAGTGTTTTTATGTATTTATTCAAATAACCGCAGAGCACACCATGCTGGTTAAATCCACAAAATGCCTAATGTCACTGCAGTAAGCTGTAGGGCTCCCAAATTGGAACCCCAAGTTTGGCATCCAGTTTCTCCCAGTAAGATGTTGGCAATGGAGAGAAAGCCACTAACATAACCAGTGCCAAGTACTGGAAGAATCGACTCCAGGGCCTTGACTCCTTTCAAAGGGGTTCAAAAAGTGAAAAAGCATAGGCAGGAGCCAGCTTCCATTGAGCCTTCACAGTCTACTGTCTTAGAGAAAGGAATTCTATCCCCAAATTAAGTAATTTCTGCCCAAATAAAGATCATGCCTTCTTTAGAAGGATATCCAAAGGTGGTGGGGACTTCCCTCCATTTTATACAAGGACCTTCCCCTTGACACCGACAGTTTTTATTTCCCCTCAGTTAATACCAGTCCAAAGCAGAGTCCTGCTGAGTCAATCCCTCTGCAGACGCTGGCTTTTTTTTTTCCTTTAGTCCTTGTTGTCTTTTTCTAAACCTTTTCAGTTCATTTTACAAGATTCCTTCCCCATCTCAAAAATTATATAAACTGGATACAACATTCAAATTGCAAGTGTAAGTTGCATAGATTATAGTAACAAAAAGATACTTTTCTTTTTTATTCTCTATTTCTTTTCTAGGTATTCTGAACATTTTTTGGCATTTATGAGCTGCTACTAAGTGCAAAGTTGCTATTTTCGTGAAAATGTATTATGGCCTACCTGTCTCGCTGCTGAGCATCATCAGTCAGAGTACATTCATTTTATACACAAAATGATGCAAAGTTAGAGTGGGTCTTCCTCATGGACATCAGGTATCTACTGTGGATTGCGTCCGACCATGATCACGCTCTGGCCATGACAGGGTGCTATGACCCAGTCAGTTCAGGACTGTAAGATGCTCCTGCAGGTCTCCGTAGGCCTGACTTACTGCAGGAATTGGTTACTGGAACCACCAAACTTCATCTGACCAGTCACCATTTCAAACCCCAGTTGCTCCTGAGCGTATTGAGGAAGGATCCCAGAACAGCTCCATCTGTCAGTGTGGCAGATGACCACACACTCTACTTTTTAGTCAGTTATTTATCCACCAAAGGACCCTCCCTCTCCTTCTACATATACTGGATTTCTTCAAAGGCCTTTAATACTTCTGTATGCTGTGAGCCTCTCTGGAAGCTACAGAGATTGCATCAATGGCACCCGTTCTAGCTAGATGCATACCCAATTCTTATCCAACATATCCAAGACTTACACAGTAGTTTGCCAGGCAGGAATACTTTCAACAAAAGCCATGCAACTCTTCTGACTAGCTACATTAATTAAAATGATTTCTACTGATTTGCCTGGTGCAGAAGTCAAGACTGTTGAACTGTTCCTTTCTGGACCCTTTAAAAAAAGAAACTGCATCATGCATGCCTCCTCCAAGTTCTCAGATGAAGTGGTTTTATGGAAGGCTGAGTAGGTAAGCTGCCACATTCCCGAGTCACTCCTGAGCTACTAAGTAAATACTAGCCAATTTTAGCAACTTGTTACTGTTTGTCTACTCCTTAACCTCTTCTTGCTGTCACTCACATCAAGATAGATCCTCTGACACATCTCCCATAGAAATGGATCCAACACAGGAACCTCCCCAGTTTCCTCGACACAACACAAATGTGAAGAACTCCATCAGCTTCATTACTGCTACGGTCTCAATGGCATGCTGTTTTTTAACATAGGCCAGCTAACTCCCTTGCAGGTTCCTGCTCCTGATCTACTCGGGAGAATACTTGTTGTTAGTTTTTAAGCTTGCCATTAAGCATTTATCAGATTCCTATTGACAAGCCTTCCCATACCACTGCACTGACCCTCCAGACTTTACAAGGCTTTCTGGATTCTCAGCTCAAAAATGACTCCAGTGTTTTCAAGGTTACCCTCCTACTGCCATTAACCCCCTCCCCCTTGCTCTACACCGCAGCCATACCTATTCCTCCTTAAGCCTTTCCTAAAGCACTCCCCGCCACCCCCGACTTCTCCTCAAGGGACAGAACCACGACGTTTACCCGCCCCGCACGGCCCCAAGGCCTGCACTGGATGCCCGGGGCTGGTGACCGGCTGCCCGGGGCTGGTGACCGTTTCCGGGCACCTCCCAACGGCCGCTCCCTCCCGGTGCCCCCTCGGGCACCACCAGACCCGGGAGGGCCCGGCCCGGCTCGGCCCAGCAGGACTCGGCAGCGCGGCCCGGGAAGGACGGAGGGTCGCGGCGGCCGCTCTCAGGCCCGGCACCGCGGGAAGGCGGAGATGCTTCGGCCCGGTGTGCGGTGGAGGAGCCCCCCTCAGCCGCCTCTCCCCGTTAACCGGTAGCTCACCTCTGGAAGACGTTCCACAGGAAGGCGGGGTCGGGCAGCGCGGCGCCGCCGCCGCCGCCGTTGGGCCTGTACTGATACCCCGCCGCCATGGCCCCCGCCGCGGAGCCGCCGGGCAGCTCGAGCCTTCGCCTCACGCGCTTCCGGCACGGGCCGCCTGACGCAGCGCGGCCGTTGTTGACGTCGCCGAGGCGGGCGGGCGGGCGGGCGCGCGGGCCCCGCCCCGGGGAATCCCGAGAGGAGCGGCTGCACCGCCCGCCTGTTGCCACGGCGACGGGGGCGGGGGCGCGGGGAGATGCCTGACGGAGGGCGGAGCAGCGGCTGCCGGGAACCAACGGGCGGAGCTCGAGGTACCGGTCGGTGGGGAAGCGCACTGCCGCCGCGGCCCGGGCTTCGGCGGGGCGTAGGGATCCGCCCTCAGAGGGTTACCGGCGCTCCTCCACCGTGAGGAGTTCGGCGAGGGCGGGAGCCGTCCCCGTGATCGGACCAAGGGGTCCCCGCTCCGGCGGGGTGGTTTGTCGTGGAGGGGAAAGAGCGGAAGGTTAACAGGCGGGAGACACAGGGGCTACCGCTGCGGAGGAAGATGGGGGTGCAGAGAGAAACGAAGCCCGAGGGCCTGATTCCCTTGGGCAAAGCGGAGATCGAAAGCACATAAAACAAGAACTGACATTGAGTTGGCCAGCGTCACCTCAATAATTCTGAACTGCGGGCCGAACACAACCCACCAAAAATCAGCCTAATTCTCCTCCCCCTAGCTGCGATTTCTCACAGGACCTGGAATGTCCCCAGTTCTCATGAAAACTCCTCAGGTGCAGAGGCACCAACTTGAACTTCTACTCAACCGTCCCCATGCTTTGGGACACGCTCCCCCTGCCCATCAAAAAAGCCACAATCTTTGTTTTACCCGCAGCTGACCTTGCAGGTATTTCCTCCGGGGGAAGGAGGAACCGGTGAGAGGGCGGGAATGGCACAAGGTCTGGGTGTTCACAGGCCAAGCAAGTTACATACGCAAACTCCAGGACGTTAACTAGAACAATGTAGGCTCACCTCTTCCTTGTACTTAACTAATAGTACCCGTTCAGAGTTGTGAAGAGTTAATGCCTTCATTCTGTCCTTCAGCAAGTAATTTTAAATCCACAATTTTCCAGTAATACTTTGTAATTAGAACAGCTAATACTGAAAATTAGCTTTGAGCATTAATCTGCAAATACTGCGGAAAAAAAAAAACAACCAGTGTCTCTTGTTTTCAGAAAACTATTAAATCCAAAGTTTATTCACACTTAAACCAAAAATCTACTGTAAATCTGTAAGGATGCAAAGAATACATAGCTGAAGGTGGCAATGGTTTAACATTTTATTGAACTTGGGGTGCTTTATGTGCTGTTTTTAGTGAATCATTGAAAAAAAAAACAACAGAATGTACCTTATGTGTCTGTCTCTATTTATTCACCCTATAATCAAATTGCACAGTAGCAACTCCATTCAGTCCCTTACCTCAGGAAACTGATTTCATAATTAAGTTTTCTGCAATAAACTATTTTACAGCAAAGTAAGTACATACACAAAGTATAACGTGAAAGTGGATTGAGGACGTTAATATACGCTCAGTGCAGTGCCATATGAAGACAGTTCTAAAGGAGTCTGCCTCAGTGTTGTAAGCGGTGTATGTTAGTATATCCAGCACTAAGACAGCTGTTGGTTTTGGTATAAATATCTTCACATGGCATTGCAGTGCACCGTGCAAACATATTCCACAAGAAAAATGTATTTGCTGACAGCAAAAATGGCTGTAACAAACGCGTCAGTAAAAAGCCCCCTAGCCATTAGAAGCTTCATTCTTCAAACATGACTTCTACATCCATCTTCTTTCAGAATCTTATTACATTTTCCCACATCCAAGTCTTCAGAAAGAAACATGCCTAGCAAGTATCAGGGTACACTGAACTTTACTCAAAACAGCATTGCCAAATTTGCCCTCAAATATTTAAAACCTGTTGATCCCAGACCAGTAACGACACACAAACACAGAGCTGTCAGTTACTTAAGAAGTTTTGGCACAGTTAAAGTAGGAACTGTAATTTCTTTAAAAATTGGCACATAGTTTGGATTCGGTTGGCTTGGACCTTGATCCAAAGTCTCAATGATCGTCTGCTTCATATCTCTGCTGGCATCACCTCTCACTGTCAGCAAAGCTGCAATATGGTCATCCCTGCCAGCGGAAAATTGTAAAACTGGCATTAGTAGAAAGCTTCACACAAGTAAGATTTTGTCAAAAATATCACTTAGTTGGCAATCCTTTCAACTCAGTTTCAGCATGTACTTTAATTCTCAATCAGATCTCTAGTTGCGCAGAACTGGCTTTTCCAGCGAAATATCAAGCACCATTTTGGCTTCTCTTAGGACTCTAAAACATGTTTTATCCTCCCAAAACACAGAACGGAGGTATTTTCATTATTCCTTTGCTATACTATTATGTACTTAAGTACTTCCTAGTTCAGGTCACATAGATTTTATATTAGCATTATTTTTCATAATAAAGTGGCTACATTCTAAAATATGACCACATTTACACATTGCTTTAAAATCTGCCAAAGACTACAACAAAACTATGATGTTATCTTTTATCTTTTAACTTTGAGGGCAAAGAGAATTACCTGATATCTGGGTATTTACTGACTAAAGTTGAAACTTCCAGATAGAGCAATGAAGGATCAGTTAGCTTGATAACCTCTGCAATGGCTTCAATGATGTCACAAAGTCCTTCAGTGTCCTCTCCAGAGCCCTGCAAGATTAAAAGTGGAAAAAAAAAATTCCCCAAAACAAAACCAACCCTCCACTATCTAATCCTTTAATTAGTGTTTTGTCCAACAATGCTGTTGAATTCCCCAGACAGCTGAATTTTCAGACATTAAGAAAAAGAAGTATTTGTGAAATGTCACCATAAGCCTCTTCCCTCTTTCCCTGTTCTTCATCCAGAGAGCCACCCCCAGAATATCAGTAAAGAAAGTAATGTCTTATAAACAATATGCTGTATTTATCCACACAGTGATGTATTCTTGTCTTTAACTTTTGCTAATTTGTCAGCATAAACATTAGGAATAACTGATGTGAAAGCCAGACCTCTTCTGAAACCTTACGTCAAAATTGGCCTCGCATTAGCTTCCTTCCAGTCATCTGGCCATCAAGGCAGCTTTCAAGAACTCATTAATTGAACTGTAGTATCTATTTAATCTCAGGACTATTTTAGTGCTCTTAGTTCCAGGTCATCTGGTCCTGCCGCTCTGGTATTGTTCTTTTCATTTATTCCTTAAGCTCTTCTATCAATGCCTTAATCTAAAACAGATCTTACACAGAATTGCACGTAACAAAGGACGTTGATGGAGGAGTTGCCCCAACATCGTCCACAGTGAGCGGAGATGAACACTGCCCCTTCCTGCCCCACCCCCTCCAGTTTTTCAGGTTTTATCTTTCTTTGCATTCTTTTTGCATTTTGTCATCTGCTGGCCTTCAGAACTTTCCAGCAGATTCCTTCATCCTTATGCAGTTAAAAAAAGATTTCGTTTTCCTTTTAAGCCTATCTTGTACATTGTTTCTCAAATACAATTTTTGGCCTGTGTTTTCCTTTTCTTGTGCACTTTAAATAGAGTCAACATAACTTGCTTTGTTGATTCTAAATGAATACGCTGCACATTACTTAGGTAATAAGTAACTGTATCTGTTTGATGGTATTGCCAGGAAAAGCAAAACCAATTTTCTTGTTTCTTTTTTAATGAACAACTGCTTTTTTCTTTCACTTACTACTACGAGTTCAGGGTACCTATCTCAGTGAAGTGTCCTCATTTAGGCTGTGGTGGAGCTAGTTTTCTTCTCGGTAGCTGCTGTGTTTTGGATTTAGTACAGGATTTGGTATGTGAAGAATGTTGATAATACACTGATGTTATGAGTTGTTGCTAAGGAGACCAAGGACACTTTCCAGCTTCGCAGGTTTTGCTAATATGCAGGTGCAGGAAGCTGGGAGGGGTATAGCCAGAACAGTTGACCCAAACTGGCCAAAGAGAGTGTTCCATACCATAAATGTCATGCTCAGTATATAAGTGGAGGTTGGCTGGGGGCAGCTCTCTCTCTTGCTCCTTTGCTTGTTGCTCAGTTTAATTTCCATGATTGCTGCTTGGGATGGGCTATTGGGTCGTCAGGTGGTGAGAAATTGTGCATAGTTCGTTTTGTATATCTTAGTATCCCTGTATTTTGTTATTATTATTATTATTATTATCATCTCCCTTTGCTATCCTAGTAAACCGTCTTCACCTCAACCCACAAGTTTTCCTTTCTTCCCAATTCTCTTCATCCCGCTCAGGAGGGGAAGGGTGAGCAAGCAGCTGCATGGTATTCAATTGTCAATTAGGGCAAACCCATGACAGAGGCCATTCAAATATTCAGCTGCAGAGAGCTCTATAAACATAAAACAGTAAAAACTGGTGCTCAGATACTTTAGCAGCAGGCCTGTGTGTGCTCAGAAACTCTGTCTGTGCCCTCAGCTGGCATCCTTGATATTCACAAGTCACCCAACATTTTGGAAACATGGAGATCTAACTCTCGCCGTTTTTCCCAAGCAGTAAGCACGTATGCTTTATTCTAAATTACAAGGTTAACAGCATTACCCAAAGCAAATACTTACAGCCGCAAGCTTCTTAAACAGAAATCGGAACTGTTCTGCTTCTTTGATCATTCTTTCTGCACCCTCTTTTCTCTCTTCTGCGTTTTTGAAGGATATACGTTTTAACATGATTGCTCTGATGTATTCCACAACCACTCTCCGATGAGCCTCAATAGTCATTGTCTAAAATAAAAGAAAAAGGTGGTGGATACAAACGTCGCCACTATTTTTAGTCTTTTAACAATTATTAGGCTTTGAAATGTGTAATCACCAGAACACAGTTTTTGCTAACACTACACATTTTGAGTGGCTTTAAATTTTCACAATGCTAACAGAAATGAAAATCTGTCCTCCCCTAATGAAAATTATATGCCAATTACGAGAAAGAAAAACAACAAACTGAAGATATCTCTAATGACGCATCTGAATTATTTTTGAGGAGCACAGGCATATCCAAAGATAGAAGAACAAACATAAAATAATTTGGATGACCTTTACAACAGACCTGTGCTTGGCCTTGCAGCCTTGCTCTTTGTATCTGGTCAAGAATGACAAGCCATCACAGAGCCTTCTGCTGGAGAACTCCAGTGCATTGCATAATGCATTGCAAGTCTTGCCTACATTAACTGTCCTCTGGGTCAAGACTGGAGAGCCAGCAGCAATCACCCTCTCACGTCTTCTTGACTGCTTTGCTGTTCTGCACTTGTCTTTTTTTACAGGAAATATCTACAGTTGATAAGTGACTATCTGGTACTAGTGCAAGAGTAATGCTAAGGTTTGCAAATAAATAAGAAAAAAGCCAAACCACCATACAAAACACCAAAAAACCCACAAAAATTCCGTTACATGTCTTTTTCAACTCTAATGTAATGAGAGTCCTTAAATATCACAAGGCCTCAGATGGGTTTTCTTTCCCTTAAGCATGGTGGCAAAGTTACTTATGATTAAGAAAAAGCTTGTGTAACAGGCAGTCACAAACTTTTAAATCATATTTTATCAGTATATATCAAGCTTTAGTTTCAATCAACATGTGCTTCCAGCTTCAGTCAAAATTTTGGACACAAGTTTCAGGAAAGGAAAATAAAACATGAAAAGAGAGGAAAAAAAACTGGCAGAATGCAAAGTATTGGAAGCCACAGTCCTCATCCAGGAGGTAGAAAATGTGATTCCAAGTCCTGCTCTCAAGACTGTGCAGAAATACCAGAGTTTACTGGTTGTTCAGGCGTGGCTTCTCTTGCATTTGTGAGAGGAAAATTAACTCCACAGAACAGGCTGTGGGAAACTGACATGTATGACCCATTCCACTGAAAAGTAATTGACCACCACCACCTCTGCTACAACTGAGAGAGAACACTCAAGAAGAGCCAACAATGCAGTGACAGGGCATGCAAGGAAAAGAGCGAAGCAAAATGACTGTAAGATCCAGATCCCCCCTGGTCCAGTACAGTGTCCTACCCATTGAGCTATAGTCTTTACTTAGGTGCTCTTTCTTGTTGCTTTTCAAAACTGGATTTTCAGAACAGGGTTAATCAAGAATTATTTTAAAACCAGAAAAAAAAAAGCCCACTCCAAATGAGGGAAACCAGAAATGTGTCCCATCCAGTTCTAGAACATACACTATTTTGTGAGAGATTTTTTTCATGCTAGGAGACAGTGGAATAGTAGGTATGATGAATGCCAAAATATGTGTTTGTGATCATCTTCCCCATAAGGTGACAATAAATGCTACTTGATAAAACATGTGATCGCAGAGATTGGTATTAACCCTTAAGGAAACTCATGCCAAACACTATTACCTCACAGTAACAAACCAGATCAAAGAAAGCTGTTCCATGGATATAGACTAATTCTGAGACCAACCCAACCTCTTTTGTGTACTTTTTTTGGACTGAAAAGTGTATATAATTCACATACATAATAAGGCCTCTAAGATCTGGAAATACTGAAGTTGAAGAGGTAATCAGAGAAACTTTAAGGAGTCCCTTCTATTTCTTTAAGAGTCAAAGTAAGAAAGAATAAATATATGATTTTGACACTGTGTCTTTTAAGCACTTTACTTAATAAGAGTTTGTTCAAAGACCTCACCTACATCCTGATCTTGCTAGATTCAAGTATTTCCTAAATCTTAGAGTATCATTTAAGACATGCTACCTTAACTACATGAAAGGGACTTTAATTCAATAAAGGATAAAACCAAGTACAATGATTATGCTATTATGTTACAACACATTATGCTGTTGTAACAGCACTTTAAACATGAGTTGTACATTTGTGAAACCTTCTGGCACCAATTTAAATATGCCTCCTTGTACATACTAAAACTAGGAATTATAGAATGTGAAATCATTAAAAAAGTAACTACAGGCCAGCAAAACTAGTTTCAGAACAGCTAATTTTATCTCACTAAAAACTTCTGAGGAGACGTAGGAAAGTTAAAGCTGGCAAGAATACAATCTAGTAACACGCCAATACATTTTCTGGACTAAATCCTGCAACTCTGATCCATCTTTGACAATGTTCTGTGGCTGCAAACAGAAGAGATGAGGGAGAAAGACTAGATTCGGACTTTTGCAATATGATTATGAACATTTTTTTCATTTCCAGTGATAAATCAATTAAAATTTCTGTATTCCAAATCTGAATTCCACTCAGTATTCAGAAATTCCAAACCAATATGATATTCGGTGTACATCAACAAAGTATCATAGAATATTTTGCACCTACCTTTTTATAAGGCTTTTTTATTTTTGCAAAGTCATTGAAATAATCCTCTACAGTGACACAGATAGTCCCCACTGCATTAGACCCCATCAACCACTTCTTTGTCATGAGCTCATTGAGATGTGGCTGAGAAGATAACAAACAACTGATCAGAACAAATTTTTGGTACTTTCATCGTATCAGTGCAGTTACAAAAAAAAAAATGGAGACAATTTTAAGTGCCGTACATTTCTAAACTACACTCCTTCAAAAGGAATAAGCAGTTAGTGGAGGAAAATGATGTGATCAGTTGTCAGAATGACAGTTGCCATATACTGCTACCCTGACATACATACACATTGGGGGGGTGTGTGTAAACCAACTGCACTAACCTGAGCATTTGTTTCATATGAGTTATCTAAAATCCTTTATCACATTCTCTATTTAAATATCTATGCTAAATAAAAAAAAAAAGAAGATACAGGTCCAAGGACAAAACTGGTATAAGAGCAGATTATTCCAATTTTAAGTATGAGGCACTTTTGAACTGTTGTGATAATGCAACTTCATGATGGATTTCTCGAACTGCTACTGGCTACTCAGTTGTTCCTCTTTGATGGCCCCATAAGCTTCCTGTACCTATACGCTTTCCTCCTTTCCCAGAACTTCACAATACATAATTCCAGTATTGTCTACATCTACGTACTCATCCTGCTACATTCTCCCCAGAGGAAAAATTCTTTACGTATTAGAGCATGGTATTTTATAAATGGTAATAGTAACATGAAGCTTGAGGTTAATGAATTTCAAAGAATTACCATTAGTGTAGATGGAGTGTCTTCTCATAATTGATGAGCATAGTTAATGAGAACTAAAGGTTCTGCTTAAGAGCTCGAAGTTTAAAACAAACAATTTTCCCATATCTTTCTTATTGTGAATCATTCAAGGTGTTGACATTAGTTTAAAATATTATAACAAATGTAACAACTCCCAGATCACCTTTTTTTGCCCCCTCAGTTTCTCTAACTTCCCTGCCTCCCTCCCCATGCTCCAAATTTATTTTTAGCTATAAAATATATTTTTTTTTTCCTGTTGTGTTCTATGCAAGAAGCTAGAATTCTTAAGTATGGAAATCTACCAGTCAGAAAGGGCCCACCTTTAGAGTCAATTAACTATCTTAATTACAGGTGTACCGCACCTGTACAAGGATGATAACTTAGTATCAGCGGAAGTTCCCCAAATAATTCTTAAAACATAGGACTAAGTACAATCTGCTAGAAAATATTCTCCTATGAAATATAATTAAGCAACCTTTCAGTCTCCTACGTGCAAACGATACCAGTGAAGAACAATACTGACATTTACTGGGATTTTGCTAGCACGCCACATATAAAATACGTTTAGCAATCAAAAGGCTTCATAACTACTTCATTCCTGAATTATTCTTCCTTGTAAAATAATATTTCTGTTGTCTTGAGGAAAAAAAGTTCTAACCTCTAAATCCATGAAGACTTCATCTAGCAGGCTAGAGCATCCTTCTTTGGCAATGATGTCTAAAGTTGCATCCATGCTTGTATGACTGCTTGACAATGTGTCTTCCATTTCAGTTTTCAAGTATTTTCTTTTCAGACTGATTATAGATTCTCTGTGACAAATAACAATGCTTTTTATCACTCACTGAGGCACAATTGCATTACTACTAAATTTTCAGAGTGCATACATAGAGATATATTGGATATTTCTATTGGATATTGGATATTTCTATTGGATATAGAAAGAGATATATTGGTCTTATTTTTGCAAGGGGAAGTAATGTTTGGTGCTTGCTTTGGAGGCCTTAATTTACTCTCCAGCATGATTTTAGATTGATCAACCTGGACTGGTAACAAACTACTGCTGATTTGTAGACTTGAGAATGGCAGCATCCCCATCGATATGGGGTTGGATTGCTGAACACTGAAATGAGCAATGAGGATTTCTTTCTCCTGTTCTGATATTCTTAGTAGAGTAAGCTCTACTCTTTACTCTTCTTCAGTTCAGTTCACCTTGATCACACTGCTTGAAGGTGAACTATGAGAAATCAAATGTAAGAGAAGGTGTGGGCCCCAGAGAAACTAACTGAACCGACTTTTTCAGATTCTGAAAGTTGAAGATAAATTTTCCTTTGGCAATTAAATTCTTGGAATAACAAGTAGGTTTTTGCCAGTGAGAGGCAACAGCTCGCACGGCAAAGGCAAGAGCAATCATACTATCTGCCTCCTACAATAGCAATATATTTAAACCCATTATCTTTGTTTAGTCAGCTAAACTATCTTAACCAAAACCTGCTTTGTATATAAAAGAAGAGAAGGTCCCGGGAACTCGCAGTATTACAAATGAAATATCAATACTTATTTTTCTCACAATACTGCAAGAACATGCAGACTTACTTAAAGGTTTGACAGTTGTTGATGACTGCAATCATATATTGAACATAGCATTGAGGATACTGACGATTTTTAAGATGTTCTTCTTTATATAACTGTGCTTCATCTTTGTACCTGTAACATATACAAGGAATGGCATTAAACAAAGAAATCTGTAATAACTTAAGTATACCTGTAGGACCAAATGCTCCATAAGGGCCTGTCAGGTATTTAAAAGTATTTTATAAAGGGCTTGTTGCTCGTGTGACGTTCATTCTCTCTGTTCTGGGCAGAATCCAGCCAAGGAGGTGTTTTCTGTCTTCCTTATGAGAAAGAGACGTAAATTTGAGATATAAGAGAAAGCGAAACTGACTCTAAAAATTAAGAGTCATTTGCAGAGAGGAACTGAAAGTGCCAGAACAGCTTCTACAGTGAAACTGGGGAAGGGAGGGAGAAAGTAAGAAAAGGAAAGGGAAGAAGAGCTTGGTTGGCATGGATGTGATAGGAGAAACAGCAATAAAGAAACATCCACAGAAAAAAACAAGCATTGGAATTGTAGGAAGAAAGGCTGAGGCAGAATAAAGCATCTGTATTTTAAAAAATGTGTTACCTGGTTAGAAAGGAATTCATTTGTTGAAGACATAGAAGGAGTACCTTTGTTTTCAAATCTTCATTTATCTGAGCAGCCACCTGAAGATTCTGCTCAAACATCTAAGTTAAAAATAGTTTAGTTAGAAAGACATGCCTTTATCAGTAGTAAACCAAAGACAGAACTCCTATCTTGTTTGAGACTGTCACTAGCAGCAGTTCTACATCTGCTTTCTTTTTAGTTTTTTTTGTTTGATTTTTTTTTAAACAAGCCCAGACAATTGCTGCTGACTAAATAAAAAAAAAAAAAACCACCAAAAAAAACCCCCAAATACTATTTCCATAAGCATAATTAATAAATTAT
>WHYT01015545.1:455533-469868 GCA_009806455.1 Tetrax tetrax | reverse complement strand
AAAAAAAAAAAAAAAAAAAAAAAAAAAAAAAAAAAAAAAAAAAAAGGACATTGCAGATTAGTAAAGAAAAATGAGATGAAAAAGTTAAAAACTCTGCAACTGTTTCAATGCAGCTATGATCACTGTAAGGGGCACTTTTCCAGAATCTATAAATTTCAAAAAGTTCTTAATTGTAACTGCAAGAATAAATGCATTTACAAAGAATGTAAATAAAACTATCTGAAAGAAGAACAGTATGTAAAAAGCTATAGCCCAGCATATATTTAAAAAAAATGCTACAGTAATTTTAAACATTCAGCCCTTTCACATGCTTCTAACTTTTATGTACGAGAATTAGCAATTGCTTAAGACTGAATAAAAGCCAACTGGTTCAACCTGTGGGCTCTTAGTAGGGGACATTTTTGTGTCTTAAATTTCAGAGGTGATGACAGACAACTTACACATTCTGAATTTCAGAATGGGTAAGATCAGTGAAAAGTATGAAATACTCTGCTCAGAATTTCTCAAAAGAGCTTCTGGTCCACTACTTGTACCATATCCGTATCAAAGCTAAAACATATTAAAATAAAATCTACCAATGCTTCCTGTATTGGTAGGGAATGTAAGAGGAAGTGGCATCTTGCAAATCAAAAGACTATTTCATGGCTACTGCATTAAAACAGCACCATTAGCTATACTTGGTTGCAAAGGAAAATTCTCGATTTTATAGGATTAGAATGAAATCACAGCAATGCTCAAAATATTTTGGCAAGGATTATATAAAAAAAGACTTTAGTGATATTTTGCATCTATAATTTATAAGAT
Source organism: Tetrax tetrax (assembly GCA_009806455.1). Lineage (NCBI taxonomy): Eukaryota > Metazoa > Chordata > Aves > Otidiformes > Otididae > Tetrax > Tetrax tetrax. Next base: position 469,064 of record WHYT01015545.1, on the reverse strand, counting down.
ATTATATAATTAGTTGCTTGTGTAACTAAAACAAAAAACCAAAGCTATGCCAAATCACAGCATAGCAAGTAGTCTTAGTATTTCATGCTCAAACAAATCAATATCTCAAAACCACACTCTTCAGAGAGCGCTTTATTATCAGTTGATGGAAATATATTCAATCATAATAACTTATGTTGTTTCACATTCCATTTCTAGTGTGCTTTTCAGAAGGAAGCCACAAATTCTGTATCTGTGGCAGCAACTATAAAAAACAAATAGTAAATAATAATAATAAAAAAATCCTAAACAAGTGTTCAGTTTGTGTATTTCTACAGGTTAGTTATTCTCTGGGTACATGCAATGAGTCAGCACAGTGGTGCTTCCACATCATGAAGAAAAAATCTCAAAGCACCAAAAAACCATACTATGGCTAACTACTTAAAAAACCAAAGTTCTTGTCTTTGAAACCATAAAAGCTACTGTAACTGAACACTTTGCACTTGTATTATCTTCCTGAGCCTGCAGGAAAAGAGACTGAAGGTATTTTAAGTGGCTCAAGTTATTCAGAAAACTGAATTCCATTCTGTTGCTGTTTACATAAATAAGACATGTAATAGCAGGACCTGCTCTAGGCTTATTCTGGAGGAATGTGAGAATCTGTTTATAGCATCGTGCCGTATTAGAGAATATTTCTAGCCTCATCACACTTACTTGATGAGGCCACAGAGACATTAAACCTTTCTCAAAGCTTACCAACTGAAACACCAAAACAAAAGACCACAGGCTTCTACCTCCAGTCCCCAAAGTAAAAAATTCTTCCTATACACAAGTTTTCTTTCCTGATTGCCACAACCCAAGTGTCTGGGAGAAAGGAAGAGATAGACAACTCTCTTAAAAGTGTCAGCAGGCTTCTAACCATAGGGAAGAGTTGTTTCCCTTAAATAAAAAGTTGATAATCAAGTTGAAATTCCCACCAGAATTATACTATCTGGAAAGCAGCTGGAAAGCTATTTTAGAAGACTTATATTGCGCCTCCTGTGTCAGGCTTGCCACAGATCCTGCTTCATGTTGTAAAAAAAAAGTACTTTATCTAGAGACAGAATCCAGCTAGATATATAGCACCATTCCTTGGAGTGAAGATTGTTGACACTGGCTGCAGCAACACTGGTGAACTCTCTTAGCTGTTTTGTCAACACTTGATCAGTATCTGACAAAATGATGTTATGAATATGGGCATCAGGATCTTACAAGATTTCTATTTTCCCCAAAACACACATCAGAGTCCTGGGTTCAACCTGGTACAGGTTTAGTAATAGCAGTATGTTTCCAAAGCTCTCATTGATGTAAATATGAAAGAGAAATACATCTAGCACAGTAAAACTGCATCCCACTGAAATATTTAAGGCTATTATGCCACATGGAGCATCATTTTATTTTTCAGCTATGAGCTGAATAAAGTTCTAAAACCAGCTTCCAATATATGCTCTGGTAAAGTAGAACATGATTATTTTAAAATTCGTAGATTGCAAATATTGGAAACAGAAGTTATATGTGGCTTTCTTATCAATCTATTACATGGAAAAAAACCTCAATGCGTCTCTTAATTCGTCAGTATTTTCTCAGCTGGTTTTGAAACACAGCTGTAATATGCAAATACAAGTACAAATGTATATGTCCCCTCTAATATTCCATTAAATTTAATAAAAGTAGAGAAAGATTTCCAATATACAGTGTTCCATAGAAGTGAACAAGGAATGGAACAGCACTTTAGAACCTATTTTTTATGCAGGGAAAAGAGGGTAAATATCATGAAATGTAGTTCTCATCACATCATATAGGCCGTCGTCTTTCTCAGTTCTTTATAAACATATCCCTATAGAGAACTGGTTATCACAGAATCATAGAATGGCTAGAGTTGGAAGGGACCTTCAAAGGTCATCTGGTCCAACCAAGTTATTGTATTGTTAAGAGATGTCCAGCAACTAAGACAGGTAAGCTCTGCAAGTATCCCACTTGAGCACTTTACTTTTCCCACTCACAAGCCTGAGGTGATTTCTTCTTCGACTACCACTACAAACATACACAACAGGTAACTATCATCCTTTTTATAACAGTTTATTGTAATCTATAAGAGTACAATTACCGTATTGCCCTCTCAGACTTTTTTTTTTTTTAAGAAAAAGATACAAACTCAAAGCTTTAATTTTTTCTCTATTCCCTCTAATTTCCATCACATTTGTTACAAGGATATAAAGGGGAGAAGTGCATTCTCAGATTTCTTCTGTATCCTCTCACTATTTCACTTCCTTTACAAGATTCTGTCATCAGGTGCTACAAGACACACAACTTGCTTTAGCAGGAATGATCCCTTTTTCACTTATTTGCTTTTTAAGTAGATGCAACGCTGACTTTGATCCCTTTGCCCTTCCTGTAATGGAACACATAGATAATTCAGAGCTAAAGCGCTCTCAATCCAATTCAATGGCAATCTGCACTGCTTTCTAGGGGAAGGGCGGAAGGGCAATTTTAAGATCAAGAATTGCCTTACTGCAACATCAGTTCCAGGACACAGATGAAGAAACCTGGGAGCAGGATTTCTGCCCAAGTCATGCCCCTATAGGTAGAGGAGTTGACATACTTGTGATTTTCATTCACTGTGGAATTATTCCTCTGGCCTTCTATTAACAAAGAAAAGGCCAATGAACTCAGCTCCTTTATCTTATCGGTAGCTGCATCTCTCATATATCCCACACAGGCATGTAAGTATGCATTAGTGGGTGCTCCTCATTGTTCCTTGCAGGGAAGAAAAGCAGGAGAACTTTGCAGTGCAGAGCAAAGCACAGAGCTCTAAACACAAAATAAATCTTAAAGCTGGTTATAAAAATTCTACACAACAGTATCATCTTCTAACTATTTGCTCTATGGTATTATGCTCTAAACCTATCAATCATCCAATTTGTTGAATTAGTGAGACTGAACAACTGAAGACAGCAAAAGTGTACTCAGACTGAGTCAATGCCAGCTATTGAGAACAGGATTAGTCATAAGCCACAGAAAGGCTAGCATTACTTTTTCCCAAACAAATCAGTTGCCCTAGTAACTACATGCCAGCAAAAACTAAACAGTTGCCATTTGAGCTGTTTCTACCCGACCGATTTAAAAAAAAAAAAAACCAAAAAAAACCCCATAAGTTATCACAACAAACCACACAACTCAAAAGAAAAGAGTTTAAGAGTATCACAGACCACCTGTAAGCAGAAATTCTTCTACATAAAGAAATCATCAAATACTTCTGTGAGAAAATGTGAAGGAAGTTACTACATTCTTTCCATTTAACACTAATGAAGCAATACTGAAACAGTCCCAACCCCTGCAAAAAAGAACAATAGAAAGCTAACAACCATAGAAATCTTCTGGGGCTGTGGCCAACAACATTTTGTTTTACACACATGAGCTCCAATACTACAAACAACGGGCACACAAATACAAGGTGACTGTCACTTCAAGCAGGTCTTTAACTGCATTAAAAATTTAAGCTTACAAAGCAACTCCAAATCACATATTAGAAAATGCAAGCAAGTTTTAAGGAGCAATTTCCATAAAGCAAAATGCGTAACAAACTTACTGGTTCGATATTTTTTACTATTATTCCTCTTTTGTTTTATCTTCTTATATGTTAAGACATGCAAATATTAGGGCATAAACTGTGTTTTGCATGCATGCTTACTCTCAACTATTGCTAACAGATAAGATAAGGAGACCTTACCTTTTATATGTATTTAAAACCCAACTTAGAAGGCTAACAATCTCATTTGCTTCCAGATCTTCTGCAGCAAGCTCTTGCATGCGGGTGGACAAAGCCTGATGGTACATATTTAGCAATTTGTTGAAAATGTCATAATGTGGAGGAAAACATTGATCCAGCAAGGTTTTAGCCACGAGCAGGTCATCAAGGACATATTTACGTATGATTTCCAGATGGCGCACAAGCCACATTTTGTCAGATTCTCTAGTATCTGCTTGAGTGCCTTCAATTCGTGTGCTCACAGTTCTTTCCAAAATGTTGAACATTTTTTCTTTCCACTTCTTTGGCCTGCCAGGAGGTATGAACCCAGTTTGCTTTTTCCGGTCTAACATGCGCCTGTCAATTTTCTCCTCCCGCTCAATTATCCTAACAACAGAAACAAGCAAGGTCGGATCTCGACGGACTGTAACAAGAGATCTTTGAACCACCATCCAAAGTTGCTTTGCCAACTCCTCAGAAAGTTTCTGCATATCCCCAAAGTACGTATGGATGAGGTTCATGTCATGTGTGTTTTTGCTGTCCATGCGATACTGTTCATACATCAGGTTATCACGAGAACATTCTAAATCCATCAGTTTCCGATGAGCTTGCAGAAGTTCCCCTCGCTCAATCAGATCTTGGGTCTCCCTGATTATCTCTGGAACTGAAAGAAAGGCAAAGACAAAGAAAAAACAAGAGTAAAACAACACAATCAGAATAGAAAAAGTAAATACGAGACCACTTTTTTTAAAATGCCACGGAAGACTACTATGAAACAAATTGCAACACGAGCTTTCTTATATGAAAGGCTTTTAACTTGCCTGACTAAAAGTCACTTATCCTGTTGAACCTGAGGCTGCATATACCCAACAAACACTGAATTTTACCTCCTTCTTGAAGGAACAGTTTTTGCCTGTCTAAGGCACAAAGGAAGAACAGGGATAATTACTCATGCTGCTAAACTACTGAGGAGATATTTTTCTTTATTGTTTTTCAGTATTTGAGGAATACTATAGAAGAGAATTAGGATCCTGGGAGGGAAAGAACTGAAAAAGTCTCAGCATAAAAATTGTCACTGCAAAAAAGGTAGCTAGTGATAAAACTCACAGACCCCGAAAAGGTTTGAAAAGACAGTTATACACAATCATTAATCATGATGAAAACAGCTTGGTTTATAAAACATTTGTTTTGCTCAGTGTGAAGTTATCATCAACTATACTGTTTTAACAGTCCTGGGGAGAGATGCTCCACACTAAAATCCTCTCGGAATGCCAGCAATTGTCTCAATTGCACTCACCAGTGTAAAAGAAAACGACACTCCCAAAATAACACAGCATTGGAACATACAGAATTTCATTGTTCTTTGGTTTTTATTGCTAGACATTGCAAATACAACTCTAAGTTGCACACCATATCCCAGTTTGGTACTGTAGCAGTTAGATACACTCTTACAAATACTAAACAAATCAACCTGGTAAGACTGAAAAACAATTTTTCTTTATAGGTACATTTTGTGAATTACTATCGTAAAAGAAGAGGAGAAAAAAGACTATATAAAAATCAAAGGGGTATGACATGTTTTGCTCCCATTATACAGGTAAAATTCTTAAAATTACTTGTAAGTAGAAAAGTCCGGGCAAGGAATTCACCCTGATTCAAGATGCAATGGAAAACGCACCAAAAAGGCTGCATAAAAGGACAGAAGTGATCCCATTTTCTTTGTCTTTGCACTATCCATTATATCGTATTAATCTTATTTGATTTTGCAAACCTTCGCAGTTGTGCAAGGAAGAAGTGTCTCCCATGTATAATTTCTTTATGCATGAGTTGGTTTCTGTGATTGTGCTGCCTGATTCTGAAGCAAGGACTGTGCACATTTGAAACAAAACTTCAGGTAGTTTATACCTATGTCTGTAACATTCATAAAAATCCTTGAGACTCCTAACTTACGTGAGAAAGACCGCCAGGGAATTTTTTACTAGAGATTTTGCTGTTTCCTATTTTGCCTTTGTTTGCAAAATTTTTCACTTCCTAAAATCATTTGGGACTATTTTTACCCAACAGCCTTGCTGTAGGTGCCCAGCTCACCAGCAGCATTCCAGACCTTTCAGAATTTTCTTTCTGTACAGGCTGTTTGCATATTTCAGTCTTTTATAGTAAACACCATGTCTCTGCTACTGATAGCTAGCAAGAAGCTTCTTTGTGACTTGTGTCTGATGAAGAGATAGGCCAGACTAGAATTTCTTACAGCACAATTTAGACTTGATATACATTAAATGGTTACCAGCTGCTTCCCTGAATGTGATGTGTAGGTGATTCTTCTTTAATTCTTCATTCCCAGTGAGGTTTAAAGTTCTCAACATTACTTGATAACCTTACAGTTGTTAGTACCATTTTAAAGTGCTTTCAGTATGTGACAGATAATATAAAGAACATTAGATTACCTGAAAATATGTTCTTGAGATTTTCTACAGCAGCTGCCAGTTGGCTATGTTGCACTACAGCATCCTTAACATCCTTGAGGTTTTCTATGGTGTTGATGCTCTGTCTCCAGTCCTTATTGACATCTATTAAAGACTGCTGAATGTCCTTTACGTCATTCAGTGCGTTGTGCAGTTGACTCAAACCTGTTCGTACTCCATCTAACTGTGACTGGATTGCTGCCTTAAATACAAACAAACAAAAAAAACACCAAAGAAAGAACTCGTATTAATCATTGCAAGTTCTCTATTTTCAACATTTTTCAATAACTAATTTTCATTACAGTAGCTAACATTTCCAGAGGAAAAAAAAGTGAAAAGATAATATTATAGCTTATTCGAAATGCTTAACTTGCTCTGTGTGTGCCTACTTTTTTTTTTTTGAAGTTCTGAAGTTGCATCTAGCTCTAAAGGACCTAGATATAACAGGTTCATCCAGAAAGCTAACAGGAGTTTGGGCAGATAGATCTATCATCTTTAGAAATCTGTATTAAATCAAGACCATGGGAAGGCAGAATGAGATTTCTTTGAAATTAATTTATCAAGGAAGCGCAAAGGGGGATATCAGAAAAAAGCGGATGGATCCAGCTGTTTCAACAGAACGCTCGGTATGTACAGATTCACAAAACATTTCACTAAAGCAAACACAAATTTTGACTGGCAACTGAAAAATGTTCTAAAAAAACCAAACAAACAAACCCTCTGGCCTGTCATGCCTGAAATCCAAGAAAATAAAAACAAAATTCAGTCAAAACAAGAAACAACAAAAATCCAAACTGAATAAAATTTCGACACTGTGAAACATCAACAACCAGACCAAAAATCCAACTACTGGGTTATTTTGGCATAAAGAAAGGTTATTATTATAGATGTATCTTGTGACAGGTGACATTTGAAATAGTGACTCTTCAAATACGCTATCAGTTCTGAATATCATTTGACAGTCCAGACACCTTACAGAATGCATTCTAGTGTGTATCCAAGTGAAAGAAATCGATCACGTCCACAGCATGATTTTTTTTTTTATACACACATTTTTAAAAAGATGTGACTAAGATAAAATTGGGTGAATGAAAAATGAAACTGGAAATAACAGACTGCAAAGGACAAGCCAAAATCAATACATCAGTGAGAACCCAGTCGCATATCTTAAGAATATGAAGTAACCAGTAAGGAAATGAGGCAGTAATGGTTTTGCTAAGCTCAAAACACATTTTTTGCCATACTTACTAAGGCCAGAAAGCGTGGGCAGTCACAGAACTTTTTGTCTGATACCAGAAGCCAAAGAGGAAATCCTGGTAACTATGAACAACATTTATTATGTTTTAGATGTACTGGCAAGTCCCAGAAAAATACAATGATTCTAAAACTACTGCTATTTATGTACTTTCAAATTCCGACATGCTGATTTTATTGATAAAAATGTATTTTCCTGTTAGACTCAGTACAATTAGGCAGTGGTAAGGCATTTTTATACACTATCTATCTGCAGAAGTGCTGCATTAACACATTTTTCCCCTACAGGAACTGAGGTAATTAGGATATTCAAACATTCGATATGATACTCAAACACAATCTTCTGAGGCTGTCCATAAAGTATTTTAAAAATCACATGACCATTAAACCTTCAAGACTTCTGATTTGCTATTTCAATTTCTTCTGAGGCAGATCCTCCAAGTATTACATATGCAAAGTTTTGTCCCTTTAACTTTTGCAGAAACATGATTACGTTACACAGAAACAACCACTAACATTAGCCACTGAAACAAATGGCCACAGAAAATTCTAAAAACAGACATCCACCCATGTTCAATTTGTCTTCTAATAGTCAGTTGAGGCCAGGGAGTGAGGCATGTCGTAGCACTGTGGAATTCACTTCCTAGAATGCATATTCACCTTAGATTGGACTAACCATCACTGTATTAAAAAAAATGAAAACCAAACCAAGCCATCCTAGGAAGGGAGCTCAAAACTTCATTTTTGTCTCTTTGCAAGTGACAGTCCTCAACATTAAGCCATGGAACCAGGATCCTGACTGTCTGGTCTCCCTAGAGTCCTATGGTTCAAATTCATGATTGCACAGCAGCTAAGAATCAAAAGGTAGATGATTCATCTTCATGTTTATATTCAGACAAACCCATGACCTAGGAACTCTCCTAGGATACAGTATTTCTTCAGAGTAAGAGAAAACCAAAACCCAAGTTCTCCCATTGACTGAGTAAGTGCACAAAGATGGCGGTCAACGCTCATAACTCCTCAGGCTCTGGAATAGAGTCCAAGCAGCACTTTGCCTACATTTTGGACTGCAGATCCCAGAAGTACCAGCCTACAGTACTAGCTGGTGCTTATCCATTCATCAGAGTTCTGCTACTAATCCTTAAAAATACTGCTTCACTAACCGCCATCAGTCTCAGACACAAAGCAGATGCAAAGCAGTTGTTCCTGTAGAATTTATATAATGCAGGAAGAAATGCAGAGAAGGATATAAGAAACAGACATAATTAAATATTTGGGAGAGGATGCAGAGAGAGGGGTAAGATAACCAACTGGAGGAGATGCTGGCTTTTTGGGCAGAACACCATTCCACATCTCTGCTGCTTCATCACCATAAGCGACACACAACTATGAGCCTGGTTTTCTACTCTTCACGTTTGATAGACTTAATTATCTTGATTCATTTGACGAAAATGATGACTAAGATCAAAGCACACCCAGTCAGAAAGAAGCACCAATATGTTCATACTAAAATATCTACCAAGTGTTTGTTCATATAGATAAAGCAGCTGACATTTTTCAACAGTGATCCAACCTGAAGTCAGCAACTCCTCCAGCTGATGATCCTGATGACCCTGTCTGTCTCTCCATCTTCCACACCATACACATACACAATTTAAATACAGAGCAAGGGTATTTCTTACATCTTCTCTCGCTCCCATCCATTTCAGTAATTCTTATTGGAAAAACTGCTTTGCTATCGATTGCATCACTAACCATCACCCGTTTCAGGAATGCATCCTCAATGGATTACGGGGTACTGTACTTCTTTTTGGAACAGGTATTACTGACCATCAATAGATGACTGAAGTTAAGGCAACTTCCTAGCTATAAAGTAGATTTAGGCTTTTACAAAACTTAAAGTTATGTTTAGTCATCACTGTCCATAGAAGCAACCAGTAAGCAAATGACTGTGCTCATATATTATAAATAGATCACAGTAACTAAACAGCTGATCCATTATTAATAGATTCCACTATATGCTTCCTGCCTTAAATGTCAAAAACCCAATTCAGGTAATCAGAAAAATTTCTGTTTCTATGCTACAGACAGAAATTAACATGTAATTTGCTAACAAATTCGTTCACTGTGAAAGACGACAGGCTCTCTGCTACTTCATGCAGACTCCAACAAAGAAGGAGCCATCAAATAGTTGCAAGATAAATGAAATTATTCTGAAATATAAGATTAGATACAGTGTATACCAGCTATTTTGATCTGGTAAACCCAAAAATATTTCCCAAAACACTTTTCTAAGGCTCTGCTCCTGTTACTTAATATGGTGGTGTAAGATGACTGTCGGCTAGTGCGTGCCCGTGAAGGAAGAAAACACAGAATTCAGTGACACACAGACACTAAACATAGCATGACCTTACTTATATTTCAAGCTAAGTCAGTGTGTGTGCATGTGTGCACTCACATGTACATATGTGAAGGAGGGGGAAAATCACGGGATACACTTGCGCAAGAGACAAGAATTTGGTAAGTTTTAGCTATTTTACATAAACCTATGTAAAACAGACTAAACTGATTGATCTTTTTCAGATGCAATCATCAATTTTGTGTTACAAAATCAGAATTCAATCATTAAGACAAAGGTTTGTTGGCTGACAGGCTACACAGCATGAAGGTAGCTGTTCATGGATAAACTGTAGAAGTTACAGGACATAAGAACCCTTGAAATGCTTGAATTAAATTTCAGTAGGATATACAGTATTAGTTTGTATTACTTTCAGGATGCAAAGTTTCTGGTTTAGACACAGAGCAAAAATGAAAGTCCATAGCTCAAAACTATCTGAATGAAAACGTAGAAGAAAAACAGAAGGAAAAAAAAACCACCAAATCCAACTAAAAAGTACAGTCTTGCTGCGCTGTGGACAGTCAGGTTTATCAAACTTTGTACCTTGAGTCGAGCTTCTACCGAAGCCTTCTTACGAGCTTCCCTCCTGCGATACTGCTCCACTTTATCCAGCTGATCAGGACGCTGAAGCATTCCTGCTACTCTCTGAACAGCTGTTGCAACTGCTTCCCTATCCGTTTCCTCCATTGTTGATTAGGACCTCAAAATGCCTTCATAATTTAAGAGTACTGAAAAGAAATACAACAATTTTTAGAAAATGTATTTTCATTTGATGGCTATGTGTCATTTCAAAGTTAACAACTTGAGAACTAACTTTGTCAATAAAAACTGCAACTTGATGGAAGCGTCACAAAGCATTACAAACAGTAGTAATCAGAACTCTACAAGAATCATATTTGAAGTCACTTAACTCTGTTTCGTAAGTTTACCTGAAATGTTCTCCGTACTGTTTTTTTCTCATTTACCTTACTCTCTATAAGTTTTTATAAAAAAAAAAATAAAGAGAACAACAACAGAAGAACAGCAAATTTTCATTTAAAAAAAAAAAAAAAAAAAAATCCTATCTTACCCTAGAGTAGGTTTGTGTATTAAAAGAGGAATGAGATAAGCATAAATAAATCTTGTGGCAAGCCCAAGCAAAAATCCTAACTCTTTCTGAATGAAATGTGGTGAAGCTGAAAAAACCATAGTCCCCCTGCAATAGCTCAAATTTGGTACCAAAAGTGGTGAGAAATATAGCTGTGGAAGCTCCAGATCCAGAGGCCTAATTATAAAACACTTCCATTTACACTTTTGATGGAATTTTTTTTTTTTTTTAAATTTCCAACTCTTTGTTTTCAGTTTTTCTCACAGAATCAGTCCATCAGAGGTGCAGGTCTGCACGGAAAAATTAATTAAGTATTTCACATAAGTCTCCCGTGGAATTTCTAGTTAAGTCAAGGCATGCATGCAAACAAATATTTAAAATGCAGAAAAGGTAAAATTTCCTGGCCCTCAAACCAGATCTGTTCTCTCAACCTTCACTAGTTACTAACAGAAGGCAGGGAGGACCCCAGATCAACAAAGGTTCAAAAACACGACGTCCACAGAACTCCAAAGAAAACATCTGGAGTTCCTCATTCCTTCAGAATGGAGCAGAAAGGAATATTTTACATCTTCACTCTTGGAATCAAATAGAACATTCTAGGTTCTGCTACCAAAACTACAAATTATACTCTCTCATATCCATATTATTCCTTGAAAGTACCTACTTTCAAGGCAGTCTGTATTCACATATCCAGTAGATCACTTAATCTCAACAGATTAATTAGTGATCTGATGAAGAACTATACCAGGTGCATAGAACTGGAAGAGCAAAAGTGAGAAAACTCATGGGTCAAGAGAAAGACAGTTAATAGGTGAAGGCATGAGGAAACAAATAAAAAAAACCCAAACCAAACAAAAATCAAAAAACAAGAGAAGCAAAGGAAATTGCTACCAGAGGCAAACCAGTGCCCCAGCCAGTCTCTGAACAGTGGCCACCCTAGAAACCATCTCTCCCCCTTTTTTTCTTCCTCTATCCCATTTTTTATTGCTGAGCACGACATTATATTGTAGGGAATATCCCTTAGGCCAGTTTGGGTCAGCTATCCTGGCCGCGTTCCATTCCAATCTCTTGCCCACCCATAACCTACTCAAAGGGAGTGGAAGGCAGAGTAGGGAAAAAGAGAAAGCCTTGATGCAGTGCAAGCGCCCTTCAGCAGCAGCTAAAACAGTAGCGTGTTGTCAACACTGTTTTAGCCACAGATCCAAAACACAGCACCATACCGGACACTACGAAGAAATGTAACTCCATCCCAGCCAGACCCGGTACAGCATTATTAGAACTAGTCATTTTAGAACTTAACAGGATTAAAACAGATTCCAGGCAAGGGTTGCCCAAGAGCTAGTCTGTAAGACCTTAAGTCTGCATCTCAAGTTCCTTCATCCCACATCTCAAGATCTGTATATCTATTATCTTCAAAAGCTACATGCATAAGTATGCACTTACTCCACAATTACTTCTATACTGTACACTCATGGCTTACGATTTCCTACTCTACATCAAGGTGCAGGACCTATTCCTACCACTCACGCTTCTGAATGAATACTCTGGTTTTGTTGACTCCAATCCATTTCCAAGCTACAAGAACTGTATCTACAATTAAAAAAAAAAAAAAAAAAAGTTACTTTTAAGTATGAACAGAAACGGTATCTGCAGTAGACAGCTTTATGCTGAATTATTACCTTTATTAACAACTCTGAATACAGTCAGCAGAGTTACGATAGCTTTAAGCCACACAGCCACTACCCAGGCACATTAAGTAGACCTTATGACCAAAATCAGTAGTCAGCATACTGTAATCTCTTAACCGATTACAGACTAACTTCCTGAGGTAGACAGGTTGTTGCACAACTACTACCCATTCAAAGGAAGAGTAAACATTAAGAAACCATGACAACTTTACAGAGAGGCTGTTTGCCAAAACCACAAATATTTTCAGAGCAAAGCACTGGAAGAAGCGAACAGAAGAAGGTCTGGAAAGGCTTCAGCTGCAAGCTCACCCTCACCCTCCGCACTCGAGCTCCGGCCGGGAGCCGAGAAGCGAGCCGGCGGGGATGACACGCTCAGAGGGGGAGGCCCCCGCCCCCTCCAAAAAGAGCTTCTGGGCTAGAGATGCCCAGCAACACCCAGCTTAGGGGCACAACCCCTCAGAACAAAACTCGTAGGAAGCCACGGCAGCCCCCGACCGGCAGCCCGGCTCCTCCCGGCCGCGCTCCCCGAGGGAGGTGGCTCAACGCGGCTTATTTCGCACGGACGCAGGTGCCCGTCCCTGCTAGGCAAAGGCCGGAGACCTGCCCCCGGGCACGCAGGCGAGCCTGCAGCCCCGCCACGCCGAAATCTCTCGGCTTCGGCGGATACCGGCGGCCCTCAGCACCCCCTTCGGCCTCGCCATCCCGAGGGGTTCCCTGGATCGGCCCGGCCCGGCCCGGCCCGGCCCTGCCCGTCCTGTGCCCCTCCCCACCCCACTCCGCTTCCCGTTTCTACCAGACTCGGGTCGCGACAGGCAGCGACATCCCGGGAGGGGGCCGGCGCGGCGGCGCTCACCTGCCCGGGGCGCTGGCAGGGAG